>JBAMHX010000015.1:3305215-3324649 GCA_037177515.1 Pseudomugil tenellus
CCCCCCCCCCCCCCCCCCCCCCCCCCGCCCCCCCCCCCCCCCCCCCCCCCCCCCCCCCCCCCCCCCCCCCCCCCCCCACAAACTGTTCCAGCAGCCTGCTGATTGGCCCTTACAAGCACCAGTGGTAATTAACATCTGCAAATGCAAACGAGCACTCTAGCTAGGGAAATTTGGCAAGCGTTTCTCACCTGCATCATGTGCCCAAAGCCAGCAGGGATGTTCGGTTAGCATCTCTGTGTGTCTGCTTGTGTGTGGGTGCAGACAAAATCATATTATGCATGTTCATGACTTCATATTCATAATGTAAACCTGTTCCTAGGTACACTTCTGTATTTTAATGCCACTGTCTATTTGCATAGCTGAAAACTACTTACGCCTGCACTTTTTGGAAGCACATTTGGTACGGACGTGCGAGGGAGTCGAATGGACGCCAGCCACACACCTCTCTGTTGTAGCTGTGTGGTGCTAAGGGATGAGGCTGCACAACAGGAGGCTGTCAGTGGACCTGCTGGGAGAGTGTCATTACTGTCTCATGGAGCAGGGACAAGTAACGTCCAGAGAACGAGTCGGCATCGGTTGAAAGGAACATTGGCAAAGTTGAAGAACAAGACAGCAAATGATGCAAAAACCTGAGAAGAACGATTAAAAGCTTCCCCATTTCATGAGAACATGCTAATAAATCCAGAGTCTGGTTTGTTGTGTGCGCTTTCACACACATTTATGCACAATTATGAATCAAATAAATAGTTCATAGCATAATGGAGACTGCTGAATGAGTCTCTGACCTGTTGATGTGGGAGAGGAGTCCCAGATGTGGCTGATGTGTTCTTTGTTTTAATTAAAGCGAGGTGGGAAAGGGAATGAAGGTGAAAGGGGCTGTAGATAACGCAGAGGACAACTCTACATTGATGAAGCTATACTATAAATACAGCAGGTGCTGCATACTTATTTGTGTCACCTGGGTTCACATACATTCATGATTTACCTCGAACCACCTTTTACCAGCACCTGCATCTTCCTCCTCTTCATCATTTCAACTCTACTCTTCCACTCATGACCGATCACTCGTTTCATTTGTATCTGTCCTGACGTGCAGCCTAATGCACTGTTATGGCAGATATGTTGACCAGACAGCAAATGCTCACTGCTGTTTCTGAAGAGCTCTTAAAGTTACATCCTAAGACTTTCTTAAATCTGAAGAGAAAGGCAAACAGAAAAGAAAAGACATTTAAATAGTAAAATCAGAATGACAGGCTCTGAAGTCCTGCAGGAGATTGTTTCATTCTGAAATTAATACCCGTCCATTCTTTGAATAAGGGTCTGAAATCACCCCTGGCATCCTCTTCTGCTAACTCATATTAATTATTTTAGAATTTGCCTTGTAATCCTGACTGGGAATCCCACCCAGAACGAATGGGATGTCAGCTTTACGCAACTTCTTATAAAGGCATTACAGGGCTTTAAGTCCCGCATGGGTATGAATTGGTCTCAGCAGTACAGGATTAGAAGCAGCAGGGATTAAACCTTCCCTGGAGAAATACAGGAGTAAAGATGGCCAAAGGGGCTCAAGGTATAGGACATATATTGCTTGATAAGTGTTCTGTACCTTAGGCGGTTGGGCAGTAAAGTTAAAAAGCTTATAACATCTAAAAACCTGTGTAACACAAGTTTTTATTAATGTCACTATATTGTGAAAGAATCCAGCGCATATAATTGCTTATCTATTACTATCAGGTACAGATGTGGAGAAAGTGCTGGAATAGTTGCAACTGTTTTTTTCTAAATGGTATAAATATTCAGAAAAGCCAACAAGCTTGTAGAAATGCAGTTTTTCTGAGACACAGGAAAAGACCTTCAACTTTCTCTTCAAACTACTCATTCATTTTTAAGGAGTTTATTCTGTCTGATTAAAAAAATGCATAAAAAATTGGCATATCTTGGCAAATTCAGTTTTCTTCCACAGCTGCCTTCTGTGAAATGACTAACCTTGGGGGCATGTCAGTGTAGCAAAGCACATCGACCCACACCTCCATTAGCAACGTAGTGGGACAGCACATCTTGTGGCTGCAGAGAAGCTGAGTCCAGTCTGGGCAAACAGACTTGCATGAAGATAAATGAAGCCAATCCAGCACTTCGTAGTTGTAGCTATGAAGGTGGAGAGCAGTAAGTGGGAGAATTCATACTGGGGTTTGCTTCTCATTTATATCCAATATAAAGTATTTCAGTTGCAGTAAAACAAACAAAAACACAAATAAATAAAAGCAAACTTTGTAAACTAGACAATCCAATGGATGTGTGAAAAGACTGGCAGAAAGGAAATACTGAGTGACATGGAAGAAGCATTCATTAGCAACTAATTGTCATGTAGCAACAGTTGCTGTGGTAGAGAATAAACAGTATGTGAAATTATCAATGTACAAATGCGAAAAAAATATAAGGATGCATGCCATGAGTTCAATGAAGTTACGGTTATAAACACAAATAATTTTTTCTGTTATGCTAGCAGCTAATGCTCATGGAGCAAACACTGCAGTGGGACAATAATGATAGAACATGCAAGGTTAATGCATCAGGTCTGTAAGTTATTCACAATATTTAATTGCAATTATTGCATTGTATCCTGGACTCAAACAGATGTCTTATCTGTTTATAGACAGATATCAATCGCCTGTTAGCAATTATCTATTTGCAGTTATAGAATAAGGCACTTTAGTCACTTATTAAATTTACTTAACTGACGCTGAATGACTTTGCACACATCACTCCTTTGTAGACACTCTCTCATACCACCCCTGACAGCCTCACCTTAGTTAACAAACAAGCATATAAACAGGAGTGAGTTGCCTGCAGGGCCTGAGCACCTTTCAGCTATCCTCAGTTTATCCAGATCAGTTGCTGGAAGGCTCCGCTGGAAGCTTAATCACAGAGTTAGTGTCAGTGAGTCCACAGAACCAAAGCTTAAAAACACACACGCTAACAACTAGCAGCCAATTGTTTGAAGATTGTATTGATGGACAATGCTGATAAAATCTGATAGGCTAGTTTAAAAATCTTTAAACTTTAAAACATGTTCAGAATGGGGAAGAATAACAGATTTAGCTACGATGATGCTAATAGCACATGTTTTGGTTCATTTATTGTCCAATAATGCTAACAGCTAACTCATGTGGCAAAAGCTGCAGTGGTCAAAAATGATACAGTAAACTTTATTAGGTCAAAAAGGCCTGAAACATGTTAATGTTATCCTCAAATATGTTACCACAAAATATATACCATGTGAAAAATAACATAAATGACATCATACTAATGCAGTTTTTTTTATCTATGCTGTTAACAACAGAGGATGCCAATGAGCTCATATAAAATTTAAACAAAAATCTTGCATATTTTTCTCAAGATGACGTGAGTTCATACATGAAGAATTTGTTATTTTGTTAATTCATCCAAAACCAGACTCTTAAAATGCATCTAAAAGAGTTAGTTTCATCCAAATTGTAAAAACTAAGAGCCTTTAAAAGTTAAAACTTTTCACACTTAAAACGCAAAATGAGGCTGAATAATTCCTGGAGTTCACGCTCAGGACTAAAACGAGCAAATACTTATTCCTTATTTGTAAATACAAATTAGTACTGCCGAATTCACAAAGCAAAGGATTTCACAAATATCGCCTTTTCTCTGGAAAAGTCATTACTTTCTGCAGTTCTACATGCTCTTCTGAGGAATTAATATCTCATAAGCTATGGTGATGCTCAATCAGCAGTAATGCAATATATATATAGATATATAAATATAATTATATTTATGTTAAATTACTTTATGTGGATTTTATGTTTTTTTCAGATTTTAGCTATGGAAATTTTTTGTCCAATTTTTTCATGATTGTTAAGTCTTTTAACTTAACCTTATCTTGACAAAAAATAACCGTTTATCAAACTTGACCACGTCTGTGCTGAGAATTCAGCTTTACTTATAAGTACGATGCTCTCAAACAAAGTTTAAAGTGTTAGATTGCCTTGAGTACCCCACTCCTAATCTCTTGCCATTCCTGTTCTTTCCTGTAAAGGGTTTCCATTATCCTGTCACTATGAAGGAACACAGTTCCACTGGAGGCCTGGTCTGCATGTAGGTCATCGGGCAGATCATGTTGAAGGTTGATGGTTTAGTCGCTTTTCTCTTCTAGAAATGTATGACAGCGTTGGATCTTCAACCAGCATTGAAAGCAAAATTTGCACCTCACAATAAAAGTGGCCTTAAAGAAAACAAGTTAGGCTCTGCAACATTATTGTTTACAGAAAGCAGCTTTGTGTTCATTCAAAACCTGGGGTGCCAGACAGCTGCAATTTGCATTTAAAATATTTCTTTGTGCCTTCACGCTTTCAAATCTAAACACAGGCTCTTAAATACACCAATCAACCATACCATTACAACAAATGACAGGTACAGTGAAAGCACATCTGCATCCTGACATTCATAGTTGCTTCTTTGACACTTCACACCCACCTAAATATTTCTGAGGACCCTCGATGAAGATCTAACATGACAGGTGGCATGCTTGTTTATGCCAGACAGGTTGGTCTGAGTTTTTAAGACACTGCTGATCTCCTGGGATTTCGAACACAACCATCTGAGGTTTTCAGAGAATAGTATTAAAACAAGAAAAAATCCAGTTACCAGCATTTGTCTGGACCAAAATGTCCTGATGTTAAGAGGTCAGTGGAGAAAATACAAGGCAACAGAAACTCCTGTCAGCTAAGTACAGAAAACAGGCTACAAGTCACAAACTCACCAAATCTAGTTAATAGAAGATGCTTGAGTCTCCATTTCAGGTAGAAACAACATGAAAGCATGGATCCATCGTTTTTCATTTTCAGTTTGCTAGTGGAGTAATAGTACGCAGGATATATTCCTTGTATATTTTACACCCATTAATACCAATGTAACATGTTTAACCACTATGACCTAATGTATTGTTGCTGTTTATGAGCAAAGTGCAGCATCTTCTGATGGATACTTGCAGCTGAGTAAAGCACCATGTCACACACCTCAAATCATTTCCAACTGCTTTCTCGAACGTGTCAATGAGTCCACTGTACTCCAACGGCCTCCACAGTCACCAGATCTCAATCCAACAGAGCATCTTTGGGATGTTCTGGAAGAGGAGATTCTCTTCATGGATGCACAGCCGAAAATTCTGCAGTAAAGTGATGCTATTATGTCAATATGGAGCAAAGTCTCTAAGAAATTTTTCCGTCACCCTGTTGAATTTAATGCCCTTAGAATTAAGGCACTTCTAAAAGAAAAAGTGAGTCTAACCTGGTCCCGATAAGAGTGAATGGTGACTGCTTGTTAAGACATTGTTATCATTCTTTCTTATCTGTCATGCAGGCCAGTTGCAACAAGGCAAGTAAACCAATAAAGTGATTGCACCCAACATCAAATGCTTTTTTTATGCTACAAAAAACTTTGAAAGTCCTTTAAAATTAATATAACAAATACACTTCAGGTCTTGTAACACAAGAATGAAACAATTTTGAGTGTCAACACAATTTTAGAGAAACAGCTGAATAAAAATCACAGCTTACCAAGTTGTGGGCACCATTGCAACATCTCTTGAAGCGTTGTCTGAACTATAGTACTGATGGATAGGAGGACCTTGCCTCGGAAGAGTGCCGTTAAAAGACATTAAGAATTATTCTTTCTCATCTAATTGCTTGCAATAACAGTAATGATAAAAGAAAAGAACACTAAAACAAAACATGATTTAGGTTCTATGCAATTTTAACCAGCAAAGTTTATTTATATATAACAACAGTACAAAGTGAATCCTTGGCTTGCAAAATAGGTGTGCTTCATATTTACAATAGGTACACAATAATATATTATAATAACAAAATCAAAGCAAATAAAAAACAAGAACAACCTTTTTAAATACTTTAAGTTTCTTACAATTTTCACAACACTTTTATAAAACAAAAACGGAAACAGCCATTATTATTATTATCATCATCGTCATCATCTTCATTATCATTGCCAATAATTACTATTTTACAGTTCTCCAGTGTCTACAAAGGGTTTGTTTACAATGTGTTTAAAATGGAAGGATACTCATTTTATATTGAGTGTAATACATTAATGTGGGATTTCAGTTCCTCTGCCTGATGCTGCAAAGCAAGACAAGCAAACAGAAAACATCGGGAAAAGCTTTGATTTGGATGAGGAATGTCGAGCCAGTCCAAACCAAAACGTCTACTTGGTAACACGTTTCACCGGAAGGAAAAAAGAAAAAAAAAAGTGCATGAAGCAATGTCAGTGAGGAACCTGCTTCATCTGAAATGAAGTAGCGTTCATGAGCATCTCTCCAGATATCACACAACTGGCAGGTAAAAGGGATTCTGCACTGCAGAAAGAAACCTTCCTCTCTGTTCAGCTTCATTAAAAAGGTTTGGAGAAATAGGAGTACAGCATGAAAACACATGCAGGAAATCATTTAGAAACAAACAAAAAACATCTCTTACACAAAAAAGGTGCATTCAGCCATGATATAAGACATAAGAATAACTGAAAACTAAATTACGGTGCAGATCGATATGAAGTGACAGGCAGAAGAACTAAAGCATGAATCAAAATGCATGCAGAGACTTCACTCTAGACAAAGAGAAGATCCTGATATAAATTATCTCTGAGAGAAAAAAAATCAAAGCCATTTTTAACCAGTGTGTGTGCCTGACTTTGTTCATCCCATTCCTGCATACAGGGGAGCTCATCTAACAGTTGGAAGGAGTCTATTAAACACAAAGTTCTTTCCTTGAAAAAGGAAAAGGCATTAAGGTCCTGTTATAATGACGAAAAAGCATTACTCCATACAAGCAATGTGAGGTATGAGGAGGATACAATTCTATTTGCTGAAACTGGGAAGACACCTTAATCAAAAGGAAGATGCGTTATGCTTTGTATTGTGTATGTGCATCACTGTGTACCTATTGATGATTATTAAAAGATCAAGGAGAAAAACGATACAGAAGTGCACTGCAACACCACTTCACCTTATCACTGTGTGATGCTTAAAAACCTTTTTCATTTAATGCATTACCTGACATGCCTAAAAACAGCCCCTTGGGGACAAATACTGTTTTTTAATTAAACTGCAATCACAGAAAATGCAAAAAAACTGGAGCCATTTTTCTCCAAATGGATTCCAATAGTTATTAGAATAAATTTCTAACATGTATTTTAGGAGAAGTGTGCTATACTTTTGCAGGAATTTGCTTAAAACTAACAGAAAAAGAAGTGGGAGCAGCTTTGTCAGATTCTTTTTTCTTTAATTGGGAAGGTACTTCTTCCCTCTCCACAAGCTAAAGGTCAGTTGTATTGCAGAAGATGCCCAGAGGGAAGAATCTGAGAAAAAAATACTCCATTAAATAAAGCTGCAGGTCTTTTTTGTTGTTCTAAAGACAACTACAAGTTAGTTTTAAGGTCAGATTCGACCGCAGAGGCGTGATGCTCGTTTCCAAAAAAAGTTAGGTGTGATTTATCCTTTCTGAGGATATCATTATCGCTTGTATTTATTGCAAATAAACATTCATAAACCCGCTTGATACAAAATCAGAATTATGAGAAAAGATCACCAGTTTTGATTCTTTTTGTGTGGATAATGTGTTTTTTCTGTCAGTAGATGCTTCTTTTTTTAAGATGAGGGAACAAACTCCAGCTCCTCTCTAACTCACTTCTGCCTCCTCTGGCCGGAGACCGTAACAGCTCGTCCATCCTCACCTCACCCGACATTTCTCCTCGCCTGTTAGTTTGATGTTTTCTCCTGATCACACTGTGCACACAACTGACTCAGATCAAAGAGCTGCTTCAAAGCTGGAGCAGGAAACCAGAGCTAAAGGGGCTCTCTCTCTTTCTAGCCCTCCATCGCTCCTCATTTCTCGACACTTCTCTTCAAACAGCTCGAGTGAGCCGAGTGCTGTGCGAGGCAAAGTCTGCCTTAGCCAGGCCGTACCCTCTTCCCCTTTCCTTTTGCTTCATCCCACAGTTCTCAGCGGGGTGTTGGTACCATATATCAGAGACAAACCCAATGGAGTCTGAAGCAGAGAAAGAACTGGGCCTTCGTCGAGAACTGCTAAGTTTGGGGATGCTAAGTGGGTGGGTATCTAAGGCCACAGAGAAAAGAAGCACCTCTTGTCCACCTTTTCCATGCTCTTAGCGCACACAATTGCAATAAACTGTACAAACCTTTAAAACAACTATGGGTTTTTCAAGTACTTGATGTAAACAGCAAGCAAATATATGTCTTGGAAGAAAATAAGTCACCAATCCACAGGATGGAATCTACAGTTTGTTGGCATCCAGCTGAAAGTCTGGGAAGCTAGCATCAGCCTTTTAGCTATTGACGGTTTGGTTTTAAGTCAGGAGACGCATCCTGGTTGCCCCACCCCTCATTTCGGTTTCGTACCTTTGACACCTTTAAAACCTCACCATTCCAGCTTCATTAAACTTAAACTTTATCTGGCTGTACAGTAAAAAATATGTCCTCCATAAAGCATAAACCGATTGTACACATTAATGAACAGTTGGAAACACAAGGATATTTTGGCACTTTGTCAAAATCCTTATTATCTGGACTAAAACCATAAAACTCGGATAAGATCTCCCTTCGATTACAGTAACATCTGGACCCGCCATCTTAAGTAGGCATGACTCATTGGCATGTGACAAGACCAAAGATGGACCCTTAAACATTTTAGGAGTGTATGCAGAAAAAATACATTTCCCTAAAAGATGGACATAGAGGGACTATTGTGGCAGTTTAAACCGTACAGACACCAGTTTCTTTGACCGGAGTTGGACTAGCAGCTGCTGTGGCTGTACGTAATACTGAACACTGAACAGGCTGCAGATTACAGCAGTTACAGGCACAATGCAGATGCATACTCTCTTCTATGTAAGCGGGAAGAATCTGAGCCAGAATGGACAAAAATAAGAGACACTCTACTGCAATCATCCATGTAGCTCAGTTCAACTGAAGCAATATTATTGGCAAAAACTAAAAAAAGACATATAGCGAAATAAAAATAGGTACATTCACAGACATTGATTGGCAATTACCAAGTGGTACATACACAGATGACCAAACTGCTGAACAAAGCCTTAAACACCAGGGTGTTGATCCGTAGTCACCTCCTAAATACACAGTAAATTTAATCTCCATTAACCTCAGTTTAGGTGCAAGCATGCCGGCCGACCTGTCGCCATCACAAGTGGAGCTCCATCGACTCCGACACGAGGATAGATTAAATACAAAGCAGGATTTTGTGTTGTGTGAAGCATTAGTCCAAGATGGGAAGGAGTGAGAGAAGACATGGACCATGGCTGGTTTTATCACCAAACTGCTCGGATGTGTGACACTCTTTACATCTTTATACAAAAAACAATGTTTTTTAGGATGCCTGGCGGGTATTTTTCACTGCAACTGAGAGGATTCAAATGTACAGAGTAGAAAAATAAAATCTCAGCTGTCCGAGGTGAGATCTGGCTTTTTTTTTTTGTCAAATTCTCCATTTCACACCAGGATGTGAGCTGTAACTTAGTAAAGACTAAATCTGTTTCTCCATTTGCTCTCACAGTCTTCAATATGACACACACTCATGCACGCCCACTCATGTGAACACCCACACGTTGTTCAATTTTCTGCCAAACCGAGAAAAAGAAACCAAACAAACTACAATAACAAACCAAAGCCATGTTGTTGCTCTCTTAGCAAAGGTCTCTTACATATACCATTATCATTTCCAGCAGCAGAGCCTCTGTTTCAGTCTCGGGGGCAGGGAGGGGAGGGAGCCCTCACTGGCACCATTGTGAAAAGAGGTGAGAGAATTACAAACTAAAGCAGTTTTATGTTTGTCCGGCTGTAGTTACAAAGGTCTCAGGCCTGGTTTCGTGGTTCCAGTTCCCACGATGAGGGGTAAGCAAGGAGCTTTTTTTCCAAGCGTTCTGTTGAGACTGTCCTTCCGTCTTTTTTCTCCACTTTCTATTTCAGAAGTCACCCTCAGCTCTCCAGAGACATGGCAGAGATGAGCTGCTCCACCTTGTAAGACAACCTCTGCTTCCTGGCCTGTTCGTCCTGCTCCAGTGCCGCAGTGATCTGTGCAAAACAAAGAAAACTGTAATCAAATACCTGCCGTAAAAAATACATAACGTGGGATCAGATGTGATTTAATTAAAGATAATCTGCTCCTAAATGTCAGCCTGGAGTAGAACATTCATTTCTTGGCTTAAATGTGGACATCACATGAAAGAAAAAGGAAAGGATTGCACTGATGTCTCCGTCTTTGAACATATACAGAAATATTTGTGCATTGGTCCCGTTTTGTTTCATCTTCTGAGCTCCATCTTTTAAATTTGGCATTTGTCAAGGTGGGTTCAAAAGACATTCAGACAGGCTATCCTCTTCGTTCTCTCATCTCACGTCTTGGTTGTCAGGATGCATCTGTGTCAGCGTGACACCAACATACACAGAAAGCGCCCTTCACACTAATAGAAACCCAAACACTAATGCCTTCATTTCCTTTGATATGGATCCCAGTGTTCAAATGTTGCAGCCTGACACGGTGTCTAAGTTGCCACTGTGCAGCTGTTTGCTCTGGCAGACTACAGCAAAATTATTCGCTTTTCTGAATAATTTATATTTCAAACAAAATAATTAATTGAAGAATCTTATGCAATATGTAATTCAACATATTTCTGAGGTAAGAAATACATAAATAATGAATTTGGGGTAAAATGTCAACTACAGTCATACATGTTTATTTTAGTTCATCTTTTTTCCTGTCATTTATTGTCTTTCAGCCTCACTCATTGAGTTGATTACCCATAAGTCACTGAGGCTGTATTGAGTTTTAAACTGAGACAAATATAGATCTAGCTAAAGACCTAGCATATAACCATTCCCTCTGTTAGTGGGTACTGATCTGCTGCATGAATAGCCTGCTAAAATCCCAAAGCAGTCGCTAGCTAAAGCTACATCCTCTCTCCAAGGGGGTGGAGTGGGAGTAGACAGGCACTGCTCATTAACATGTTTAGAGACAGAAACGGTCCGTTCTGAGTAGAATTAACAAGAGTCACTTTTGGAATGGCTGAAATAAAGGACAAAGGCTGAATTTGAGATAAAACACTTTGAAAACAATGCTGTTGGACCTTAAAGATCCATATGAACTTGCTGAGAAAAAAAAGTATACTATAGGGGCTTTAATGTCAGTTTTGTATTGATTTGTTCTTGTTAAATTAAGTACAACACCTGTAAAATCTTATTAGTATTTGTTGATAAAAGGTATCAGGCAAGAACAAAGCTGAAGACCTGCAACGAAAAGCTGCTTTTCTCCATTGTTCCATTTTCAAATATAACATTAAAAAAGAAGATTAGAATAGAAGACTGAATATTTCTACCAATGTTCAGTAAAAACAGAACTGAAGCGATCAATCGATGAACAATCTGTCGCATGTGTAGGTAATGGTGGGAACACTATCACAAATCTGCAATATACTTGAAGGATTTAGAATAAGCTAAACATTTCTAGTAGTTTTTAACATTAGAGGATATTTACAGCATATTAAGGCTATCAGTTACCTTTCATGAAATACTCCCTGTTTAAGTACAGCTAACAGGAACATGGCAGGACACTATTTCTGCAAAGTTCTTTATAAATGACAGATGTCCTGTGTGATACAAGTGTGAAAATTATTAAATTAAAACGATCCCTACTGCACATAAAAACTGCAATGTTTATTCTTGTGCTCTCAGTTGTAACATCACGTCTCAGGTGACGGGAATGTCAACCAAATGAGACAACACTGCTACTCTAAACGGGTTTAACAGCATGGACTGTCTGGAAAATATATTAGGAACTGCATTTCTAAAGCATGGTGGTCCTTTATATGCTGCTTGATCTGATACAGAACAAAGTATGTCTGCCTGCCGACCATCTTCCACTCATCTGCTTAAGTGCTCTTAAAGGCTGGCAGCTACAGTCATAACGTTTCCTCCTCCTCGTCGGGCCTGATTGTAATCTATTATTAATCTGTAGCCCTTTATGTAGGTGCAGCTCCCACCATCATCTCCCAAATCCATTTAAGTAGGCTGCAGCTCTGGCCTGGTTAGCCTGACACACAGCTCTTTGTGAGGAGCTGAGCAAGAATGAACAACCATTAAAAGGTGCAGGATGATATTTATTCTTTCGAGTCTGCACTGCACTGCATACTGTGCGGCTCATGGCAGACATGACATGAATGTATGTAAAATGCATTTGCAAATGTCTCAAGTGTGTCTGTGTCAGACAATCATCTGCAGAGGCAGCAGAAGAGCTTGTATAAGACTCACAGAGAGCAAAGGGGAAGCTGACTGGATAATGAGTAAAAAGAGTAGGAATGTACAAGGAGGCAGGAGAGAGACAATAAGAGATGGAGGAGAAACAGAGAGTGATGCTGTGGTTGAATATACAGTAAAAGGTCAGGCTAAAACTTCCCAAAGGAGCCGTTGACATTAGAACCACAATGTCTCCATAAATGCTCTTTCTTTCTTCGCTGTTTTCATCCCTCCATTGACACAGTTCTTGCGATCTGAGAGTGTATGTATATTGCCTGTGATTCTGCTCATGTGGTATGGAACACATCGCCCACTCTAATTCAGCAGAGGCAGAAGGGGAGCGCAGCATGCACAGGGCATGTAAACCTTTATGGTTTTTTCTCAGATAAGACACATTGCCTTGTTAAACCAAGGTCTCCTCACACTTGTGGACTTTTGGGGAAGCCGGCTAAAGACTCGGAGCAGATCTCGATAACTTTGTCATGAAAAGGGCGGCTTCACAAGGGCATGACATATGGACAATTAAGTGGGAAAATTTGCGGCACGCCTTTTGTGCAAATTACGCTGGCAGTCTGTCTGTAATTAGTGGCTGATTTATGGCAGCAGCAGCTGATTGTGCAATCAGTGCTCAGGACTGCCCTCCAGGTAAATCTGCAAGTGAATGTGCAGATCAGTGTCTGAGCTTCATACACGTACTTGGAAGTGATGATTCAGTCACCCCAAATATTCAATAAGTCCGTCTCAGCAAAATTTTACTATAATCTATTTGTAAAATACATAGAAATAATTTTAATCCAGTGCTGTATAACAGAAAACAGGCAACATACTAAAACAATTAAAGAAAAAAACTATTTTCCTTTTCTTTTTTATTTGAGATGAAAAACAGTAAAAAGAATAATAATTAAATGTATTTTTAGTATTTATTTATTTTTTGTATTTTGTCCTTACATTTTCACAGCAACTCAAAACAAGCATGCTGTTTCTTTTTTAAAAAGAAAACACCTGCCTGATTTCTATGGGAAGTTCACAATTGTTATTCTCTCTTGGTGAAAAACTTGTTAGTAATATCATCAACACTATTTGCATAATTTGCACAGACATGCATGAGTGCATTAAAGCATCAATTTTAACCCTGTTTCATTTGAACATGCCTGATCTGGTGGCTCTGAAGGTCATTGGAGGACAGTGAACCCACTGTCATGTTAAAGAAAGCTGCTGGAGATGAGGTGAGCTTTGTGACATGGCACACCATCCTGCTAGAAGTATCCATCAGAAGATGCTGCATTGTTCTCATAAAGGCATGGACATGGTCAGCAATAATACTAAAGTAAGGTGTGGTGGCCAAATCATGTCATGTTTAAAAGGATCCAAAGCGTAACAAAATGTACCTCCACACATTTCACTACCAGCTTGAACATTTAATCAAGGGAAGATTGATCCAAGCAGACAATACTAAATGCATTAAGTTGCTGCCATGTGACTGGCTGATTGTGCTAAACAGTGATTGAACAAAAAACATTTATTCTAATTTCCAAATAAATCTATTTAGCAGTTGCCTTTTGTTAGAATCTTCCAGATGAAGTTAATGTTCTGTTAACAGACCAGACTGAGCAAAAAAAGCTCAATTTGTGCTTCTGCAGAGATTCTCCAAACTGATTGCTTTGCACCTTCAATCATATTTAAAATGCATTAAACCAACATCACATCTGAAACGAGTGCTTTCAGGGGAAGCTTGGGAATAGATCTGACAGGAAATAAGAGATTTTCCACAAACTCAATATTTTTTGAATTGGTTTAAAGTTTTTTTTATGCTCAGAAACATCCTTCCTGTTTGAAAAATAGTCATTTCTTAATGGCAGAGAAACATAAGATAAGAATTGTTCCATTCATTCAGTGGGTTTGCTGAAATAAAGCTCATGTCCATGTGATTAGCAGATAAGTTATTTGTATTAACAAACACTTGGAATTGTGACCAATAAAGCGGTCAGTCAATAAAAGATGTCCTTCTTGTCACTGGGTAAATGCATAAAGGAGAAAGAAAAACAAAAAGCGTGATGCTTCAGAAAAAAACTCGCGTTACATTATTGTATTTAGATTTCACTTACCTCCTCACTGTACTTGCTAACATAAGAGTAGATCTCATTGAGAGCACTAAGCATGTTGAACTCTGTGGAGTGGAGTCTGGCCTGTTCTGCCAAATAGGCGTTCATGTCCTGGTCACTAATGGCTGGCAGCCGGTTGATGTCAGCATAATACCTGGGAAAGCAGACAGGATAAAAACCCTTTAGATCACCCACTGAGTCGGTGTAATCATTTAACTGAGGTGTAAATCATTTCATAGTCAGATTTTTTGGAGCCATAACACCACTTGAAATAACAATCAATGTCTGCTAACATTTACTCGCAAAGTGTCTTTACAGGCTTTTTGAGACGTATATGCAAAAAAAAAAAGAGCTTTATGAATCAATTTTCACATAGATCCAAGTTTTATTGTAAGAGAAGACAAGAAAAAAGGTGTATTAGCAAGGATTAGGCTGATGGATAAAGTGAGAGCTCCTACCTCTCTACCCAGCTCTTATAATTGGGGATGTCTTTAGCATAGAGCAGCTTATTTGATGGGGAATCTTTGCCCAGGCGGTGCTCTGATGTGGAACAAGAATCCATAAAGGTCTGTGCAACTACAGATAGACAAGCATCTGTGATGCTGCTCTTATGGATGTCAAACACAAACTGCGGGTTCTTGATCACGTTCACCCAGAAACGCAGTGGAAGGCTGAAAGATGGAGACCAAGAGGACGAGTGAGGATTTCAAAAGGGTTATCAGACTTCACCAGGTGATTATAACAGTATTTTTTTCCCATAATGACCTCAAGAATCAGTTTAGCTGTGTGGACAGAGACCTATCATGTGCCATCTTCATAAGACAAAACTTACCAGTTGCTTTTCCATGTGTGACGTACATCTGTGTCATAAATGCCATGTCTGTCTGCCTGCTCGTCCAAGAAGTCAAACATGTATTTGATGGCCAGGGGAAGAGTACTCCCTCTGTGGACTGTACTGAACAACGTCTCAAAAAGATCGTCGACAAATTTTTGTAGCGTGCCCTAACAAGAAAATGAGAATGCAAGCATATCAGCAATGAATTTTCCAGAAGAAATAACGTTAAACCAAATGTAAGCTAGCTGTGTATGCTTGTACCTTAGTCGCTAACAACCGAGTGAGATAAATCTCAGAGACCATCTTGCTGCCCCGATCGCCTTCCTTCTGGTCTCCGTGTTCGTGGTTTTTCACCAAGTGCCATACCTTTACGCCACTTTCTAAGTCAGGAGTGATCATGGGAGCGCGTGAACGGAGGCTATCTGGGCTCCCTGTGTAGCGGAAGGAAGAGTCTGTCCAGGACGGAAAAACAAAAGAGACATAAGCTTTTATATACGATTATATATTTATATATGCTTCAGTAATGTCCAATCTCCTGCAAAGACTGCACCAATAACTAGTTATTTAGGATAGCAAGGTTATGACTGATTAGTTGCTGCACACTCAGAATACAAGATGTACAAAAAAACAGGACTCTGACATTTTTTTTGTCATCCCACATGAAAGCCAGAATTACCTATTAAGGAATAGAATGCTGTATATTTATTTATCTTCTTATTCACTGTTTAATCCCCCCTTTCTCTGTCATGAATTATGAGGTAATTATTAGCTTTTTATCTCGCTCATCATTCATTTACTTTCTTACATAATCTCTTCCTCATGCTTGTGCCTGGCCTCACTTAAAAGCTCTCATTATTGGCTCTTCCCTGAACGCCATGTTGAAAACATCCCTGTCACAGTCTAATAAATGCATCAAAAGATCCCCAATTTGTAAGTTATTGTATCCACCATCCTTCATCCATACGTCCCTGCTCCCTTGTCTGCTTTTGTGTTCCAGCCTCCTCTCTCACTCAAAATGATGCTGGCTTCTGCTTCCCCAATTAGTCGGCATCTACTCAAGGCAGACGGCTCTCTAGAGATTCAGGATCTGAGGATTCCTGTGAGGATCTCTCTCACCTGGCTTCAAAGGCTGAACTGAACAACAAAGCATTTGCTGCCATTAAAGCCCCTTATACCTTTCAAATAAGGCCAAACTGCACCTCTGGAGTGGCCACTGGGGACAAGGAGGGGGTTGAGATCCAAAATCCTATCTTAATCCAGTTACTGGGTTTTTACTGCTCAGATATCTGCCCTTCATCCCCTCTATAGCCACAGCACTAAGCAGTATCTTGCAGACCTCTCTTTTGCTGCACTTCCCAGCTCCTTGACAGAGCTAGTCAGTAGGGGAGTCTATTCATGGTGATTTTAAAGCAAGAGAGAGGGTGCCGGAGCTGTAAATTGAGTCAAAATGCTAAGTGCTGAAAGTGGAATTGGTATGAATCCATCAGCAGGCGTTGAGGTGCAGCTGTGCCTGCCATGCCAACCCATGATTGATGAGGGCCAGGCTCATGGCAGCACTGTGTCCACTCTCTATGCCATGCACATCCAGCAGCCACAACAAAAAAGTAAAGAATCCCAACTTTTAAAATGAGTTAAAGCTACATCCTTTAGCATATATAGACAAAGACAATAACACTATGAAAAAACTGCACATTAAAGAGAAGGCCCCTTCTCTGTAATGGTGGTGCTATGCAATCTTAAGAAGGTCAGCTCAGTTCAAATCTGTTAAAAACGTCACTTCTTTTTATCTTACACTGAATACACTATGAATAGAAGTATTATTTTCCACAGTTATGACAGGTACCTGCACTTTCCAATATTTGTAAATAAGCTTAATTGCTTGCAGGGATAAGGATGCTCTCTCAGCTTGTTTTCTGTGTGCGGCAGTTTAAAGGCAGCGTTCACCTCTCATCCCCATTCCTGATAATTGGCCACGCTCACTTATCTTTTTCTGTTTGTGTGAAGTATCATCCACACAGAATAATTAGCAATCACGGGTTGCCTGGTGCCGCTGCTGTGTCTGTCTGGCAGAGGACCAAATTTGGCACAAACTAGGCATATCTGAAGTATATCTGGTTTTGCTTGTACTGGGTGTGCTAGTGTTCAGTGTGTGTATGGCTATGGCAGTTCGAGGCGCATCGCCCATCATTCATCATCATTATGGAGATGGCATTGAAGTCCAAAATTAAAGTCAGTTTTTATTGCTTTTATTATATTTCTATTAAGATATATATTCCTTATACATATGGACAATTTGCATCAAAAATGTTTTTAGGGATTGGCAATGGTATTTTTGTGTTTATTTAATGAAATAAAAATAGCACACATAATCAGTATTCATTGTAGTAATTATGTTTGCAGGGAATCTTCACTACCAGAAGAATGCCTTTATTTAAAAAACGTAATGTTGCCGAAGCTGATCAAACAGACATCATGCAACAAATAATCTGACATGTGTGTACTGTGGTGAAAAATTCATCTCCAAAAACAACACATTTTAATAGTATAATTACTCAGCTAGCCAAACCAGCATTAGTTTATCTTGTTTTTGAGGCTGTTTGAATGATAGTAATAGCTTGCTAGCTCAACAAATATTAGAATCTTTAAAACTGAAGGCTATCTCATTGTATTAAATTCTTAAAAAAAAACTTAATAACAGTAAGATTTTATTACTTCTTGAGAAAATGTTTGATTTATTTCCAGTTTGAAATTCATATGAGGCTCAATGGCTGTTGGTAATGTTGCTACTCAGCTTATTGTACAGCAGCGTTCAGGAGTTACTTAGACACCAATCACTGCCACTGAACTGAGTTTTTTTGTTCACAACATGGTAGAATTGTACTTTATGGCTGAAAATCACCTAAGAAATTCATGTTACTCACCCTGCACTCAGGGGCATATACAAATTTGGTAATGACCACTTGTGTTTCCTTAGAGAATGAAGTAATTTCTATTTTAGTGAAGAAGCAATACATTGATTGATCAATTAAACAATCAGCAAGCCGTAATTCAAATTGAAAGTTTCAATCAGATATTAAAATAGTAATCATTCTTTGATGAGAATGTCCTTTGGATGTACCTACTAGTGACCTGTACAGGGTGTACCCATTCTCTTGCCTGATAGTGACTGGTATAGGCTGTAGTCAACTCCAGTGTTTAAACCAACACTACAAAAGCTTCTGTCTTCACAACTTTGTGCTTTTGATTTGTTTTGATGCCACAATAACATTTATCATGCGCATTCCTGTACTCATCCTTGTCCTGCAGGGTACTGAGACTGAGAAACCACATTTCACAATTTTTTTTTCCCCTATAGCCCAAGGCATCATGCAACACCTACATTTTGCTTTAAGGTTCTACATCAGACAGCAGCAACTACATATCAACAGAATGACAGTCTTCAATGTGCATTGTGGCTGACTCGGCAAAGAAATTATAGCTGACATGATCATAGAAGCGATGAAAAGAAAGAGAACCTGAGAGAGTATGAGATGGAAAAGACTCATCATTAGGCTGACTTTTACTCACTGACAAAAGCTCAGAAAGGAAACAGAATTCAATATGGATGCTTATTTAGCCATAGTTATGGCAAAGTGTGATACTGATAAAGTTCATTAATTTGGCTGACTCTAAGAGTAAAGGTTACATTATAGTATTACATTCTGCATTATGTTTACAAATACAAATGTATTCTCTCTGTTTTCTTTCACACGACATGACATTTACAAACCCAAATGTGACAGCCTGTTTTTGTTGAAAGAACAGATTGTTTTTCATGAAACTGCCTCTGAAGCTCAGAGATAAAAATAGATCTGGATATTTTAGTTGCTTCTCGTAATTTGATATGAATGGAAGTGATTGTGCTAAGTCTGCATGTGATGTTGTCTCACTTCGATTACTGGCTGATGAAGCAATTGAATGAAATGTGGCAGAATTTGTGATAGACATAGAATCAATATTCACTGAAGTAATGATATCTCCTTGGTCTGCACGAACCCGCATACCTGAAAAATTGGGACAGAATATTTTTTTGGGATTAGAGTGGTCTATTTTAAATAAAATACACACACACACACATATATATGTAATATATATAT
>JBAMHX010000015.1:3324749-3342819 GCA_037177515.1 Pseudomugil tenellus
GTGGAAGCAAGGGAGTCTGAATGTAACTATGTATGCATGTGTGTGTGTGTGTGTGTGTGTGTGTGTGTTTGTGTGTGGGATGTATGTGAATCATATTTCACATTTTCATAATTTCATGAGGAGTGTAACTTTAATATCTTTCTCTTTCTTGCATCTGTTTTTCTCTCTATTCTTTCCACCTCTTCACCGCCAACAACGTTGGGATCTGAGCTGTCAGTCTAGAGCGTTAGAGGGACAAAATGAGCTTTCTGGTGTAAAAACATTCTGAAACGGTGTGAAACAGGAGCAAGCAGCTTACATCTACATGTCACTAACTGAAAAGAGACAAAAAAACATCTAGAACGTTTTAATGTATATCCTATATAGAATTTAGCAAAAAGCTGAAATCACTTTTAAAGCTTGAGCAGGCGGTATTTGCAGAGCATTTCTGGTGTGTGCACTCACCATATCTGCTGATGGAGGTACGTGATATGCTGGCTGAGGAAGGGATGTTGTATGATGAGGTCTGCTTTGGCACCAAAGCCACAACGGAACGGTCCGACACCTGTGAGGAGAGACACGACATTAGTATTATGTTAGAGTGCATACAATATTTGAATGAAGAAAGAACAAACTTGTGATCTTATAACCGTTCAAGGTATTCATTCCTACAAAATAACATCTCAGCAAATAAACCTGACTGCATGCTACTAGATGTATTTGTGTATGACATCTTCTCACCAATATTTCACACTATGAAGAAAACAAGATGAAGGGATGTAAGACTGACTGAACAATCCCCCGAGCAAAAATATATCTCAGAAGCCTTCATCCCTTTGTGTCATATCTCTGCTCCCTGTTGTTCTGTAACACAGCCCCTGTGGCTGGCTTTTTTCTTCAGCATAGCAAAGTGCTGTGGCTACATGATGGCTGTACTCAACATGACTGTCATTGTCACTATCAATCCCTTCACAAACCTTAGAAACATGATGTAAGCTTTGGAGCTTTCACAAGATACTACAAGAGGGAGAGGAAATAAGACACAGTCAGAAGGAGAGACAAAAAGCCTACAATGTTAAATGTCTTATCCCGTGTTCACTTCACAGTCTTAAAAAATGGGATATGCAGGTTTAGCAATAAAGTCAGATTCTAAGAAAGAAGAAAGGAGATGGTAACAGCTGAAAAAGACATTTTTCTTGTCTGTGGTTAGTATTTATGAAAGGTTGTTGGCTCTAAGCATTGTTTCCTGTCTTCAGTAAAGATGCAAAAATTGTCCAACCTTCATTAGAGAAGATGAAATTATTGTGATAAAACATTTTGAACTTAGCTCTAAACATGCAGTTTAGTTAATGAATGCTACCACTGTTAGAACACCAAAACATCTTGCTCCAGAAAATACAAAAGACAGCAAACAAAACTTTCAGTTCTTCTATGAAAACCAAAACAACAAAGAACTTGTTGGCTGGCATTTACAGCTCACCCCGAGGAGGGATTTCTGCTGCAGACCCAGCATAGAAAAAACTGACGAGCCTCCAGTGGAGAAATAAACAAAAGGAAAATGCCAGGTTCCAAAAGGCATACCTCAAAGTATCCATAGAAAAAGAGAAAAACACTTCTTTTTATTTTCTGCTGTGAGAATGAGCTGTTTTCCATCAGTTGTTAGAAAATATACAGTTGGATTTTTCAGGATGGACATTATGGCAGACCTTGTCCTTGTTCTTAGGAGACAGCCTCTTCTCATCCTCACTCACTCTGCCGTCACCTCTTTCTGTTTCTGCCTCTGAAAACCAATCTTGGCTGTGATATTATTTGGACTTGCCGTCCGGCTTCTACCGGCTATTCTGGAGAGACACTTGAGACTGGGAATGAAATCTGGTGGAATCCTCTTAAAGATGAAACTCGGGCGCTCGGGCTCCTTGGATTGCAGATTAGAAATGGTCTTCCTAACTCCCTCCCCACCCACGACTGACATATTTGACCTCTCATTGCACATCTTTCTCATTTGTCCCTTTCTACCTCATAGCCTACTCATGGCTGACAGTACACAGACAGCCTCTAATACACCATCAGTGCAGAATTCCATGAAGTTTCCACTACTTTTCCTGTGATACATTTTCTCTTGGGAGCATGAAATAGCTTCTCAGTACTCCCCTCCTTTTCCTTTTACATCTGCCTCCGTCTCTCTTTTTCCCTCATGCTTTTGCACAGAAACTAGAGCAGTAGATGGTTTCTTGTGATAACAGGAAATGATTGAAGGCGTGCAGATTCGCCCTTCAGGGATAATCCAGTGTGTGGTTGATAGTGGGCAGGTGTGATAAGAGCTGTGGGCCCCGCCTGTGATAAGACCTTCCATTAGACAGTGGCGAGTTTACCAGATAGCAGAGTGTGGTCATTCTCTATCTCTCTCCTTTCAGCCCTCCACCCCCCTAAAACCTCTTTCCTTTTTGGTATTCCATCTCCCATCTATCATGATGTCTATCGTACAAATCCGCTCTACCTGGTAGCTTAGAAACAAACTGTGCATATAGGTGTTTGTCAGAACTGACAAAAAATGAATCTGCCCAAAAAGTAAATTGGATTTAACTAAGCAAACTGGTAAAAGCCTCCCACTGGATAATTACTGCACAGATGACCATGTTTCAGCTTGCATGTTGGAAAAGACATGTTCTCTGGTGCTGGGAAAGTTGTTAATCTGTTTCAGAAGGGTTAAATTGTTGGCATTAAGTGGAAAAAACATCTAGTAGATTCTGAAACTACTAAACATGGATTAAGAAATATCCAATACATTATTAGAAACTGGAAAGGTGGCAGGGGACCCTCATCTTCAAGAAAGACAAGTTGGTAAAAAAAAATTGAATGATTGTGATCATTGATCAATTAAACCTTCGGTGAAAATAGATTGTAAAATCCAAGAGTAGAAATATGTACTTATGAAAATAAGAAATATTCCACAAACAAAATGTAAAGGGAACTCAATAGAATGACACTGAACAGCTGTGTAGCGTTTAAAATATGTGATGAATGAGGCTAATTGGAAAAAATGCTTTAATTTGCAATGAAACATAAAGAATGGACTCAATAGAAGAAGATCACTGGTTTGATGATCCAGATTTACGCTGTCCCAGAGTGATGGGAGCATCATGGCAGCCATCATTCCTAAAGCCTGCTGTACAAGCCTGTCGAGCAGTTTATGATCTGGGGTTGCTGCAGTTGGTCAGGTCTAGGAAAGGTGACTACCAGAATATCCTGAAAAAGATTATTCCATCTTCCCTGATGGCACAATTTACTTCAACATGACTATGCCATCTCAGACTGTAAAAGAGTGGTTCGGGAACAGGAATGATCATTTTCACACATGGACTGGCCACACAGAGTCCAGACCTGAGCTGTACTGAGAATCTTTGGGATGTGCTGAAGAAGACTTCCACAGTGGATGCAAGCCATCTTCATGTCATGAAGAAGGTGACTGAAGTTGGATGCTGCCATAATCAAAGCTAAAAGTGGCCCAACGAAATGTTAGTGTGTGTAATTCTATTTTTTTTTTTTTTGAGGGGGGCAGTTTATATACACAGTTTTATTCAAGTTGGACTTAAAGTAAATACATCACTTTGCTATGTCTGGAAGTTCTAACAAATTCTACAGCTGTTGCTTTTATGGTGATGACTGCCCTGCAGGATGAACTGAGTATGCCTCCACTTGTCAGGGTTATGCACTAATCTTCCATCAAGACTTCAAAAACAGAACAATAAACCACAATAACGTTAGATTAATAAATGTGCAGCTATTCTGTGTTATCTGTTTTGCCTAATGCTGCTGAAAATAGCCCACAATGTCCCGAGTGGTGTCTGCAAGTGGAGTAACAGGATCTTTCTGGCAGGCTCTCCTAGAGCACTCATGAGTGTCCTTTCCCTGCTTCTTTACAGAGAAGACTCTTAGGTCAGCAGCCAGGGAAGGATTTTTTTCAAACTTTACTTTTTAATTTGGGTGTGGAATAAGTAACATCCTGGCAATTATTGTCATTTATCTGCACATTAGGAATTATACCGAAAAAGAGCAAAGAAATTAACAAAAAAAAAAAAAAAGATAATGGCCTGTGAGCCCCCACGAACAGATGCGGGATGAAGAAAAAGCTACTTCTAATAGATAAACATTTTGTCAGTCATCAGTAATTACTCCCACTGTGCACTTGTTAATGGATGCATGAAACTGCTTGCAGGTTGAATCATCACACAACAATGACTAAACTTTACTTCACGATGATGTTAATGCTGCTCTAAAGTGACTCAAGTCAAACATGTCTGATTCATGTAGCTGCAGGACTTCCTTAAGATCTTAGATAGCAGTCAGCAGCAGGTAAGTTAACTCTAGTTTGTCTCAAGATGACACAGATGAGGAAGGAAAAGGTAAAAGGAAGGTGCAATGAAAAGCATTGCTTTGACAGAATGGACAATTAATCAGCAAAGAAAGATCTAAATCAACAATCAGTCTAAATCTCTCTGATCTCATTAATCTTTTATCTCAGATCCTCTGTGTATTAGAAAAGCATAGGCGTATATTCTGTACGACTGCACATGCACTGTGTGCAAGTTTAATCATGCTTCTATGTTCTATCTTTATCCGTGCACCAAGGAGAAAAAAAAAGAAAAAGACGGAAATAGAAAGAAGCATTCGTCAGAGGGGAGTTCAGTCTCCTGACTGCGAACACAAAGGTGATGAATAAAGTTGCTCAGCCCATTTGTGTTTTTAATTTAGCGTAGTGGAAAGGTGTGCATTTCCATATCCAAGTTGTGTAAACCATTATTTCCCATGTGGCAAGGTAAACAGCCAATGGCATTTCTTCGGTAGCTCTGAGACCTATGAATTTTAATGGCTCCATCTAGTCTAGTCTTTCAGCAATGGGAGAATTAGCAAATACTCAAGGTGATGCTCAGACTCACTCTGCAGAATTCAGACCTCCACCCCCCCCCCCCCCCCTACAATTTCCTCTTTACCTCGTCCCATTTCCTCTCCAAGCTTTTCTCCTCACTGTTGGGCTTAATGAGCTGTGCTCCCTTGTTGTGATATGCAGCCACATGTGTTGTCACAGCTGCCAATTCAGAGCTGTGGTGTGTGACACAAACACACAACCTCACACACGAGGGCCACCGCCAGCTCATCAAAACAGTAATGAAGCAAAAAGTGTCTGATCTCCTCTCCATCATCACCAACTGCCCTATTGCTTCTCTGCATCCTGCCGGTATGGTCTCTGAAGTCGCATGGCGTTGGGGCTTACAGCACGTTCTACGCGGCGCCCCTTAGTTCCATGATCAATGGTGGCCTTCTGATGTGCTATTGAGCAAGAGATATAAGTGGAGTGGCCATACGCATGTTGTTGTGTGTTCTGTAGTGTCTCCCTTGGCTAACGATGGCAGGCAGACTGTGACGCAAAGAGATCTGCAGAAAACAACAACAGAGGAGCCCATTATGGTGTGGAAGCAAACACACTGAAGCGCTTCATCAAGGGAAAACACTGCAGAGACCAAGATGAGGTCCTTCAAGCCTCAGAGGAAGAGAAGAGGAGAAAGGATGGAATGAAGGTGGAGAAAAATATTAGTGCTTGCAAATGGGAAAGGTGGTGGGGGGTGAAAGAAAAAATAAAAACAAGACAAAAAAGTGAAGAAGTAAAGAAGACAAAAAGTGAAATTAAAGTGGAAACAAAGTCAAGAGCAGAGGGGAGGCTGACAAGTGGGGTAAGACAAAGGGGAAAGAATCTGCGTGTTGCCAAGTCCTGTGTGAAGGACACTATGATGCGTCCCTTCTTCTAATGACTCCTGCATCTGTTAATTTACCCTGCTAGTTCCAGGGGGACAGGAGTTCAGAATCACTCCCCATAGGGAGGTCTTGAGCCCTGTCACCTCAGCTCTATTTTCTGCCCGTAGATGGAGCAGCACCTCTCTAGCTGATCTACACTTCAAGCCCATCCTGCATCTCTGCTCTTAATCAGCTGTCCCAGAATAAAACCGCATGCAGTCTTTAGGCAGATGGCTGCTCTTGGCTGACTAATGAGGGTGAGCCAAGCATGCGCTGCAAAAAACTCATGACCTGTGGAGATGAGCGCCTTCTTTTTCTCTCCCGCCTGTTTCTTTCTTTCCTCAAAGCGATGAGAGAGAAAAGTAAAGAGACAGCCTCCTCATGCAACGTCATCTTTCCAGAGAGAAGGGAAAAGCAGAGAGTTCATCTCCCCTGCCACCTGTGCTGTAATTGTCCTCTATTCTGTGAGTCAGTTGGATCAGACCTGACATGAGAATGCAAATGAGGGTCTGAAAGCTTGCTGCCCTAAAGTCAAAAGCAGGAACATCAGTGTTGCCTGTATAGGAGAAACCATCTCCATGATAAAAGCTCCAGCAGGTATTGAATTGAAATAACCAGTTTCCTGACATGAAAAAAAGCTGAGGTCTGAAAGGTAATTACAGAAGACGTTACAGTTAAATTGCTGTGTGTGCTTACCTGGTAGTGCAAAAGAGCGTTGAGTCTCTTCCAGTCATTTTCAATCTTTGTCGTGATGTCTTCGTCCTGCAGCACCACACGAGCCATTCGTCCCTGACGCCACTCTGAGCACAAACACATGCAAGTGCAGGTATAAAACAAGTGCCTTGTTGCAAAATCATGATCAAACTGGGACACATGAACATATGCATATATGCTACCATGTCTTTAAGATATACATCAGCTTTAGAACAGGGATCTCCAAATTATCCTGCAGGTATTCCATGCTTCCCCACAGCAACAAGCTTGATTCAAATAAATGGCTCATTAACAGACTGGTGTAGAACTTTACAACAAGCTGTGGAGATCATTTTAATTTGAATCAGGCGTATTTCAGTTGAGAAACATTCAATACCCGCAGGACACATCCAAATGACACCAAAATAATTTTAATTTCAAGATGATTGAATCACTCATCAAAACTCATCAACTGTGACATGCCAAATGACACAACAACTGGACTGCACCGCTTTGAACGAGTGAGGTATCTTAAACACTACTGGCTCATTCAAAAGATAGTAAACATCATACACTGGTTGTACATCCTCTTATTAGTTGTAAAACTAGAAGAAGTATAGGGTGATTGGCTCCAAAGTTCCAACAAACCTGAACAGAACCACTTCAAGAAACCGAGCTAATTAAACCGAGCAACGGTAAGAGACAGTATTCTCATGCCTGTGCACTCAGACAGGGATTGATACACATCTTAATTTAAGATTCCACATGAGCAATTGCAAGATGTATATGCAGGCAGGCTGCTCACTTTAATTGGTACATGTGTCACAAATGCAGCAGTTGGCCCATCACAGCGTTGAAGAAAAGAAAAGCAGAGCAGACAAGGCAGGATGAAAAAGAAAATTACCTCCTTTCAAAGGGGAAGTAATAGGAAGCATGAGTAACAGGTAGAAGGGGGAAGCAGAGCTGGTGGAGGGTATAGGCTGATTGTGCGGTAATGAAATAATAATAATGTTACTGACAGGGAGCGGATAACCACTGTAGACCCCATGCTGGGAGTGATCATTGATTTTCCCCTTGTTGACTGGGTTTTATTACTTTGTGTCTTTGCCAGATGACCATATGACATGTCTGCCTGGCACATCTTTTAAAATTCTCAAACCTTTGCTGAAATCTGCAGCAGCAAACAAGAAACACCTAGAAGCTGTCCCACAATGCTTGTTCTACACATACAAACAGTTTCACACAGATCCAATTATTTTCAAGAGAGGGCAAGGTTGTGGGGAGACGGTTCTAGCGCTGATTTGCAGCAAGCAGAGGCGGGCTTTTGTTCTCCTCGTCCATGTGAAGTGAGAGAAAATGAGAGGGACAGAGCGATGGCAGGCGATGTAGGGACAGGCGAGGATGGAAGTGGCAGACTGTGTGGGAGTAGAGCCTGGTGTGAGGCTGGTGAGCCAGTCTGTCAGCTCTTACCTGGGTCAGCCACGTCACAGATGCAAAAAAGCACAGGAACACAAAAACAAAGCCAGCTTCTGCGTCTGAATCTACTGCATCTTATTGGCACCAACAGGCAGTGCAAGCAGCCAAACAGACAGAGATGCACCACACACTGTCAGTCAGCTTGATGGAAGGTCTGGCAACAGAACACTGAGGCTGTCTGGCTGCTGCACAGTTTTTATCACGCTAATGCACTGATTATCTGTACACATGCCGCGGCGTTCGCTCCTTGATACATGAAGCTATCAGTGTGGAGGACTTTACACCTGCTGGATGCCTCTGCGAGTGCCTGGGTTGTGTATTTACTGTATGTTTGTGTGTTTGTGTTATGTACCAAGGTCCATGTCGACAGCACGCGGCCGCTGAGAATAGGGCATGTTCTTGTAAACGGCGTCTAGTATCTTCTCCTTCACTTGCATGATTGTGTCGCAGTTCAGCACCTTGACTGGAATCTCTGGACTGTTTTCGTTGTCTGGGTTCACGCAGTTTAGGATCTGGAATGTGAAGATGACAAAGAAAAAGAAAAGGCATCACAATGGGGAATAGAGCTGGAGGTGTTCCGGTATGGCCCGGACTGAGGTTGAGCTCGAGGCTTTGCTCTCATTAGATTCTCCTTGGAGCATAGCGGGAGCTTTAGGAAACCATTTCCGCTCTTACTGGCAACCCAAAATCTAATTTCACACTTTCGGCGGGACACCAATTTCCAGCTCTGCTGGGGCATTAGCACGTAATGAGCCAAATTCCCAGTCAGAGCAATCAAAGCATTGTCAACTCTCATGCTGCTTGTGTTAGAGCTTTTTCCCATGTATGTGTAAGGGGAGAGGGGTGCGTTTAATCTCAAAACCCTGATGTTTAACCAACATGGGATTCCTGTGGGACTATTTTTATTCCCACAAAAATAGGGGATGCTTTTTGTTACTTTCTGTTCTCTACATTTTTACAAAAAGGGTTTTTGGGTCTGTGTGCACATCTCATCAGGGCAGCGTTGTGTTTGCGTATGTCACTGAGCCTTTATGCAAACTTCTGGTGCGGTTGCTGGGGTGTGACGTACCAGGGTTTTGTACTCGATCTGCTGGCGGATGAGCTTGTCTTCACTCAGGGAGTAGCGGGCCTCTCCGGTGATGGCGTCAATGGGCCCCTTTTCCATCTGCTGCTTGATGGCGCAGTACAGCATGAACAGAGGCTCCCCGGCACACTCCTGTGAACATAACACACAAGCACACACGCACAGACGGACAAAGGCTAAGATTCACATGAGAGAATACAATAACACAAAAACTAAAAGCAAAATATCCAAAGTTTAACACCTACAGTACTCTCGCACTTTATTTTTTGGAAACTTTAATAATGAGATATACAAAGCAGGGACTCATGCATGTGTTGCTTGGTGCACTAACCTTGAGGAATTTGTGAAGGAGGAAGGCAAACCAGTTGGTAAGCATCTTCTCTGCAACTGACTCTGTTCTATAATGACAAGAACAATAAACAGGAGACACAAAATTGCAGCGTTATTCTCTCTCTCAATACAACAAACTCTAAGATGACAAACATGCTCCATAATTCATGAAGTCAAGGGGGAAAAAAACTTCCGGGAGATTATCTTGACATCTTGGCTGACTGGTTTAAGGCTTGTGAGCTGCCATCAATGCTGCGGTCACAATGACTGAGCTGAGACATGACTGTGGGTGCAAACGGTTGCACGCAAACGTTTGTGTATGTGTGCGGTTGATTATTCATGGGTGGTTCAACACAGCAGGACATCAGCAGCTGTGACAAGCCTCAGCTGTTGAGAGAGACGAGCGCTGTCACAGCCAGGTAACGCCTGAACACAGCCAAAACGATCTCTTCTCCATTCATTTCCTCCCTTCCCCTCTGCCCCATCCCAGTCAATCACAGATGGAGGTGCAGCTTGCTGCTGGGCTTGATTGAGCATGAAAAAAACCCCTCTTGACCTCTTAATGCTTCTATCCCAGATCCAATGAGCACTGCATATACCTTCTTTTTGTTCCTTGATAATTTCTGCTCATATCTCCTTCTGCCTCATTAAAACCATCATGAACTGGGAATGGTTAACAGGAAGCTAAGATGGAAGGTTTAGCTCTATTCCTAAGGTGCATAACAGCAGCAAACTCCCACTTCATCTTTTCTGCTAAACTCTTCAACATTGCTCTACACCATCCTGGTAGCTGTAATGTAGCTGCTTCACATATTAATCTTGAGTTAACATGCCATGGTGAAGTGTCCCCACTCCCCCCTGACTGCAGTGCTGTTTGCAAGTGTGTGACAGCTTGTGATTGTCACCTGGTCGCGTACGATCACTGCCACACAGCTCTGTACATGAGCATTGCCAATTTAAATAGCAAAAGCATTGGGAAAAAATGACCCTCTTAATGTAGCAGTAAATTACTGTGATTACTCCGGTGGATATGATGGAGGGGCCTCAGTGCTGAACTGTGGATTAACAGGAAACGAAGCGGCCCAGGTATTTAAGGCAAGCTGTAAGGCTTTCGTCTCCTTTATGATGCTTGGGATGATTATACCTATTTAGGCTCTACATGGATCTTGAAGTGAGATTATGACTATCATTGGAGATAATTGTGTTAAGTATTGTTGCTGGACTGCAAACAGGAGTCTAGAACTGAAGCAAGAGCACTGGAAGGTTTGTCTGAGGCGAGGACAACAGCTGACAATTTGGTCACTGAGATGAGGAGAAGTGTCAGTCATTCTGTGGCTCTCATTAAACAGGGACCGTGAGACTTTTTGCTGTTTTCATGCGCAAACAGGAAATGTTCCTCCAGCTGGAGGACTGTGAAACAGAGGTTATGCTGTATTTTGTTTTGAATGATGTGTGGCTGAGCTGCAATGACAGATCCCGCACCTGGAGTTGAAGAGATCTGCTGATCAGGTGATCGGCAGCTTACTGAAAGGATGCAAATGTGAGTAAAGGTCTACATGAAGTGCGATTTTTCAGCAGAAGGAAGGCAAACAGATGATTTCATGGGGTTCTCTGACGCTCAAAAAGGAAAAAAAAAATGTCTTCGTTTCAGGATATTCAAATGCAATAAATGTGATCCTGCAATGTTAACATGTATGTTGTTTTTCATTTGAGGTATATTTACATTGTTTTAAGACCTGGGGAGTTAAATAAAGTTAGAAAGTTTTTGTCGGTGTACAGACTATCACCCAACCAAACTAACCAAGCACTTTATTAGGTACACACGTACAACTGCTTGTTCACACAAACATCTAATCAGTCCATCACATGACGGCAACTTAATGCATTTAGTCATGTAAACATGGTCAACTCAACTTGCTGCAGATTAAACTGAGCATCAGAATGAGGAAAAAAAAGATTTAAGTGCTTCTGAATGTGGTTGCTGGTCTGAGTGTTTAAAAAACAGCTGACCTACTGCGATTTTCACATAAAACCATTTCTAGGATTTACAGAGATGGTCTGAAAAAGAAAAAAATATCCAGCGAGCAGCAGTTGTCTGGACCAAAATGTCCTGTTGCTGTCAGAGGTCAGAAGAGAATGGACAGACTGGTTGGAGATGATGGAAAGACAACAGCAAGTTAAATAAGCACTGGTTCCAATCAAGATATACAGAATAGCATCTCTGATCACACAACATGAAGTTCTGCAGCAGCAGAAGACCACACTGGGTTCCACTCCTGCAACTAAGAATAGGAAACTAAGACTACAATTTACAAAGACAAAACTGGAAGCTTTATTTCAGCTCCACATTCAGATGGTAGGATCAGCAGAATGCATCTCTCCAAAGTCGCATGGTTTAAACACCACAGCCTACCTGTGTGCTGTTAGTTTTATAATCACAGTGTTGCATCTTCTTATAGCTCTTTGATGTGGTGGAACGTGGAATCTGATACTAACAAGGTGGACCTGAAAAAATGTCCGGTGAATGTAGATTGGGAATGTTTTCACACAAATGCACAAATCCCTTAGTAATTGCCATCTTTCCTTTACAAGAATTTCCCCCCTCTGATGCAAGCCCCTCCCCACCCTCACCTCTTTTTATTTGTATAAGACTTGAGTATGTTAGAAGTTAATGGAACCTATTAAGCTTTTTAATATGCTCAGCAAGTCCTAAAGAAGGAAGTCAAATAAAGCTTTTTGTGCAGGGACTGTGCTGACTCCCCTTTAAATATATCTCCTCTTCAATGTTTTTTTTTTTTGAGGGGGGACGGAACGGGGGAAGACAGGACGGGACTTTGTTCTCCTCCTTTTCCTTGCCATCTTGTCCTCCCCGTCTTCCTCCATTTCCTTCTTTCAGTTAATTGAGTTTCATTAATGAACATCAGCGTTTCATTATCCCACATGGTGTTTTAGAGCGGGCCCCAATCTTTGGTCTTCTAATAGTAGCTATAGAGTGGACGGGTGGGGGTTGGGGGGATGGGTTGAGGGTATATTAGCAGCCAGCAAAATGACGCTCAATGAAGCTGTTGCCAAACACAATACTCTCTCTTTTAATAATGCTGTACTCCATCGCTCTGCATGGGCGGAAATCTCATTACAAAAACGCTGAGAAGAAAAATAATACAAGATTGAGGAGTCCCAAGGTGGTAGAAGCAATGTTCTGTGATTCCATTAAAAGAGCATCATGAAGAAGATAAAGCCGCAGCTTAAAGAGTGGCAAAAGTTGAGAAGAAGAAAGATAATGCATCGTTATGTAAGAGGAAGTGGCCACTCACAGTTGTTCTGATGGGGTTCACTTAACGCTACAAAGATCTGAGAAGCAATAGCCCGGTGACCACAGACATGAGAGGAGAGGCCGTACTCTTCAAGCAAAAACATGTCTCTCAAAATTAAATATAAACACTACGGGATGCTGCATCAATTGCACTTAGTGCATTAGGCTGTTAAGAAATAAAAGACAAAGCCTACATATTGCTTTCAAAAAGCTTTTAGAAGAAAAGTATCTGCAAAGCTGAAACATTTCAGAGTCAAGACAGAAAAAAAACCTACAAACTGGAAAGTTTATTAAAAAAAAAACACTCACTTCACTGGGAATCAAAATTGTATATCTGACTCTGAGGTAATATTTCATTGCTGCATAAAGGTAGGATCCTCCATGAGATTTAATTAATATTTCCTATTACACTTAGCAATGTATAATAGGACAAATATTGTAGAGTGCACCACAAATCATGTGTTCCCCTGGGCATTCACACACAACCCACTAAGCGAAAAAGCCATACTATATTTGCTATATGAAACTACTCCCTCCGATAAATGGCAGTGATTTGTTTTGCATCCAGCTTACTTTGCCAAAAGGCCTGTCACACGTTCATTTTAAACCTGTGATATAATACCTAGGCTTATTCATATGTTTCACAGAAAACAGCATACAACAACAGCATTTCTGTGAAGTGCACTTTAAAGAAAAACTAATGCAAGAATATTGTGTAGCATAAATTACATAAATGTAGCTGTCAGATCACAGCACACACTGTATTTTAATATCCACTTGTCTGACCTTCAAACCTGCAAGGTCTTCCTCAAATAAGCTTTAAACATCTGCAGCTCTTCCAGATGCTGCTGCTAGAGTTTTATCTAGGACTAATAAATCTGAACACTTCACAACAGTTTTACATTTTTTTTCACTGGTTTCCAGTCAGTCGCATGGTAGATTAAATACCCTGCTGATTGTTTATAAATCCCAGAACAGTTAAGGTCCAGAACACATCTTTGATATGTTTCAGAGAATATAAACCAAGCACAGCTCTTAGATCCAAAGACTCGGGTCAACTAGACCAGAGTCCAAACTAAACATGGAGAAGCAGCATTCAGCCGTTATGCTGCAAACAATTGGAACAAACTGCAAGTAGAGATTAAACTCAAATGGAGACATTTTAAAGTGGAGATTAAAAATGTTTCTTTTTTATGCACTGATTTATTAATTCTGCATGTAACTTTTAACTAATTTTGCTTTTAAATTAATTTACCATTTCATTGTGATTTTTACTATATGCTGTTGTTTTAGATGCTTAATCTGTAGTGCTTTGAATGTTTTATGTAAAGCACTTTGAATTGCCATGGACATAAAACCTCCTGCACTAATAAACTTGCCTTGCAACTTTAACAAGAGACATAAATTATACATCACTTAAAAAAATCCATTCACTTTTATTGAGAATTAAATTATTTACTAATAATGTATGGAGCAACTATGGGCTCATCTAATATGATCATACTGACTTTAGGATAGATAATACTGTCCATCTTTGGAAAAAACATTGCATCAGGAGATAATCTTCCGGTATGTGAGACAGGGGAAGATGTAAGTGAAATACAGGAGAAGGCCTGATGGAGACAGACAGTGTTACTGTGAACCAGTCCGAGTTTATGAGAGTACTTCATCTTTCATGTGGTGCAATCAAAACCCGAAGATTTATTTGCTGTAAGCCTTTAAAACATAGATTTAATCTACTTAATTAAATGTTTATTAGGTGTTTAACAGTAATTCCATTGCTGAATCTTACTTTGCGCTCAGTTACCCTCCTTTCATAGCATTTTTCCTCTGCAGTGGATGCTGATAGCATAGCAGCCCATCGTCCCACCGAAACTCACCACAGGACAAAGCAGCTTAAAAAACTAAGGATGCTTTGCTGGAGAGGCCAGATTACACCACTCTGCAGATCATACAGTAGATTCCCTGTGCATTGTTTACACATTACTTTCTTTAACTTTCTCTAACTGGCTCTAACTGAGGTTTACTCTGTTCAACAGGAATCTCTGTGTAAAGCTTTCTGCATGCCTCATATGCTGTTCTGGTTTCCCTTTTCTAGGCTATTTATTTTGGACTTGCTCAAATTTTGTGTCTGTAAAATGCCCTGAAATTGTTGTGAAGTGGTGCTATACAAATACTAAAATGTTTTTCATTAATACAATAATAAAATAAAGAAATTAACCTTATTTTTTTCTTCCTTTTAGGCACAGAGAGATAAGTCTGTTTTGAAGCTATGGACCATAAATGATCAGCTTAAAGAGAGGAAGGCTAATCTCCATTCTCAGCTTTTACCAGGGTTTAGTTTAGTTTGTTAAAAATGTATTTAACAATATGCATTAAAAAATAACCTGTTCATACCTTATCAAAAATTTAATTTTGGCGAGTTTCATGGAGGAAAGCTTGCTAAAACATGCAGCACTTTAAACTATTTTTGTATCTTTTCCTAATATGGCAGTGAGTAAATGGTGTTCTTTTAAAAGGTCTAGCATGCTAGCTTGTGGACATGTCTCTCTCTAGGGGAAAATATTCAATGACAGTTGAGTAGAGAGTACAGCAGCGCTCTCTGTTACAACTCAAACATATCTCACGAATCACTTTCAAGCCACTGCAACAGAAATGGAAAAAGTTAGAGATTTGCTTGACATCGTCCCCTGTATGGTAGCGCTCTCTTGTATCCTTGCTAACTTTTACCAGGAAGTATAATCTTGCTAGCATAATTTGGCCCAACATTATTAATGACTTGTACTAGTTTTAATGTGCTAATATGCCTGATTTCTAGTCATGGTCATATAGTTTCATTCAGCGCTTTACCATGCTGGGGCAATACATCTATTTTAATGTCAATAACTAGTGAAACAGAAGAGAGTTTTAGCCAGAGCAATAGGGAGTGTTGTAGTGGGATGCTGATGCATGTAATAAACTGTATTTCAACAATAAGAGGAAAGCAAAAAAGACAATTAAATAAGAAGATGGAAACAAAGCTGAGCCCAGCAGCCTCATTCTACACCCAGCACTAATATAAATACTGCTTCAAGCCATGTTCGGCTTGCTTATCCTCACAGATGTGTGTAGCTGTCTTTGTACACGGGTGTGAGTCAGCTGGCTGGCAAGATTCTCGGTTTTTCTCTAAACAGGCGATGAAGACACTAACAACGGGAGAGAACCATATCAAATTGTTAATCCCTTAAATTCTTCAGAAAAATGGAGAGAAAAATGTAAAAACTGTAGGACATTTATCCCTCCAGGCTGCAATGGCGGGAACCTGAGGATTATGTACCACTGTGTTCCTAATGAGATGGGATAATGAAAACTTAGAGGTGACGTGAGGCCCTGCTGTCGTGTGAAATAACAGCTTAATCCAGGTCAATTTGACGCTGTGTTGCCTTCGTTCACCCCACTGTCTGTGTGTTTCTTTTTCTGTCTGGTAGCTATTTACTCTGTCAATGTGTTGGATTTTGCAAACATTGGCATTATGTAAACAATAAAATCTGAATAAATGTGTCAGCCGCTACTTGCTGTCACTGCTTTATCTTAATCAAATTCAAACAGCAATCGGGATTTTAAATTAGACTGCGATTTTTACAAATCTTTTAAGAGAACTTTTGTTATGTTTGCCATTCAACCAGTTTCTATCTGCAGAGCAAACGAAAGCAGCTGAGAACACTTAGGCAGAGACTTGATAGGTGTTTAAACTTTTAATGCATCCCAACTCCCCTGGAAAACAACTTATGCTGGTTACATGAGGAAAAAAAGTTAAGTTGAACTACCTCTGAATGTTTGATAAGGAGCCTGAGCCTGGAGTATAAGTTAGACTGACACTAGCTTTCAGAGAAAGCAGTGGGGGAGACTGCTTTAGAAAGAATGCAGAGAATTCACTGTTTCTATATTGAATAGTGCATGCCATTTATATCAGAAAATTGTATTGGCATTATAGCACTTATAACAAGCCATCATTCAAAAAAATTTATCCACAGCAGAATTGGAATGCATTAATGTGTAATAAAAATGGTGAGGAACATGCAGCTCTAAATGATTCTCCATCTATCTGTCAATATGAACTTCCTGCATCACTGCACATCCTTACATGAGTTCAAATGAGAACTGGGTTTTTAGTTTAGATAGAGCTAACCTCGAAGGATGCAGGGTTGCATACAAATAGACATAAAACAGAACTGTGTGTTCATTCTGACTACATTTAACATCAGAAATTCTTAAAAGGACAAAGTAGTATTGAAAATGTTGATGCAGCTTAATAATTGTTTTCATTGTTTTTGTAACTTCTACAGTTCTATTTGTAGTTATTATTTAGCTTATTTCCATGCTTTGTACTCATTTCAGCTATTTGCACTGTAAAAAACTAATAATAAATTAATTGTTTTCAACTGGTAAACTGTGATAAAATTAAGAATATCCCACTTAAGTTTGTTCAACTTGACAATTTTGGGTCAGAATGACTCAAAATCTTAGGTTTATTTTAAATAAAGGATCGGAATAATTTTGACTTGAATTGATGGAAAACTAACTTAAAGATTAGGTTCCTCATAGCAAAGTATTTACTTGGCTTTATGCACAGTTCCACTACTTTGTGACTTAGAACAACTCATTTGTTTCCTGTCTTTCATTACTGGACGAACTGATTAATCCAGGTGTGACTGACCTCATTAACCACAACAGCAATGACCAGACACACCTGGATTAATCAGTTTGTCCAGTAATGAAAGACAGGAAACAAATTAGCAGAAATTTCAGCTGCTTTTTAAAACAAACCGCAGAGTCTGCAGTTATCAGACTGAGTAGAAGAGAGTTCCAGAGGTAAAGAGGCACTGTTGCTACGGCTCCGTCACCCTTGGTTTTCAGCCTTGTTGCTTTTACAACCAAAAAATACTTGATCATTAGACCTTAGTGACCATCTGGGAACGCAGTCTGAAGGAGGTCTCTGATGTAGAGCGGTGCTTTTTGATGGAGGGCTTGATATGTTAAAACTAAGATTTTGAGACATTTTAGAGAAATTGACCTCTATATATTAACGTCTAAATAGTAGTCATTACAGTAGACCTTGGGACTCCCACACTACAACCTCCCAGTCACAGACAAGATTCAGTGCATCACACATTTGTAACATGACCTTCCAGTACCTTAACTCCTTAAAGCATTTAAGCAAAAAAAGAAAATAAATAAATAATAAATAAATGTTAACATTTTCTTCCACATATGGGTGCTTTACTTATGAATGGATTTGGGCTCCACAATTTCTGCTTACCTTAGTCATGTGAATGTTTACCGTAAATTACCAGACAAAGCTGGCAAAAAATATATATATATACACACACACACACATATACATATATATATATATATATATATAT
>JBAMHX010000015.1:3343302-3360802 GCA_037177515.1 Pseudomugil tenellus
TATATATATCATTGCCAATGTCCTGTTACCTGCGCAGCAGCAGTTTGGGGTGGTTTTTGCTCTCCAGGTTGCGGTCAATCAGATCTGACAGTAGATGTTTAAGAACATCAGTGGCGTACTCCAGTCGTCCCTGCAGGGCGGTCATGATAAGTGAAGCCACGTTGCCACGGTCCCTCATGGAGAAAGATCGTTGCATTTCTAATGTTCGGATGAAGGTGAGCAGGAACACTTTGTTGTTGATGAGCTGACCAAACAGCTTCAAGGCTTTCTCCACATTCTGCTGGCCATGACCTGGCACCTGAACAAGAGATATAGGAAGCACAACAGCCATACTCAGGCTAATAAGAACCCAGCACTAATTTACCCAGAAGATGCTTTGAATAATAAAGAACTGAACTGTTTTCAAACTGTTGTTGCTCTACTATGTCATAGTCTTTTCTTTTACAAACAAAAGGTTTTTTCCAAAGACATCACAATCTTTGACGTCCTACACATCAAGCAGACAGAAACTCTCACTCATCATGGGTCACAGAGAAGATCCAAATCTATTATTAACAAGGAGTATTAACGAACAAATGTGCTTTCACTTATTCTTTTTACTTTTAAACGAATACTTATGCTCTGTAGAAAAGATTATCCAAGTAACAAACAAAACAAAAAAAAAATAAATAAATAAAAATAAACAGTGCAAAGGTTACCATGGTCACCGAACACAACTCATGTAAGAATTGAAAATAATTTGATTCAAACTTGCTTTTGCAGTGTTATACTAATGCTGAGTTAACTCAACGAGGCAACTAGGTGCAAAGCTTTTTAAAGTATACTCATACAAGGAGTTATGTGAACCCAAATGAAGAGATCAACACAAAGTAGAAACTTAAACACAGCTAATTTAGGCTAATTTTCAGGTTTACTCATGTCTTTGAGCTGAAATAACTCATGTTTTTAAGTTCAAATATTTCCAAAAAGCTGAGGAAACTTATGTTAACAACCTAACTGCATCAGTTAATCTGGATAGTTGTATCTATTGTTTTCCAAGTTAATGTTTAGATTTTGATTTACCATCTTAATGTTCTATTCTATCCTATTCCAACGACATTTAGCATTTAGTGTTGCTCTTACATTCTGAGAGTAAGAGCAACACAAGCCAAAAATAAAACAGTAGGGGACATCTCAGCTAAGTGTGAGTCAGACTGCTGATGATTTATAATAACATAATTTACGATTCAAGAAACCTGATGTTTATCTCTCTATCACATTATTTGCTTGTAAACATAGCAAATTAAATATCAAAGTTGTGCCCTTAGTGTCATTCCCACCTCAACTATTGCACATAATCAAAAAATGTCTATTCTATTCTATTCTATTCTATTCTATTCTATTCTATTCTATTCTATTCTATTCTATTCTATTCTATTCTATTCTATTGACATTTAGCAAATACTTTTCTCCAAAGCAACTTACATCTTAGAATAAGCACAACTCTCGGAAAAAAACCCCAAAAAAAACCAACAGTGGACAGCATAGATAAGTGCCAGTCAGACTGGTGTTCCCAAGTAGTGCTAAAGGCAGTGAATTGGGAAAAAAAAGTGTTCCCTTTGTTCCCAATACCATTTTGGGCAAATCTGAGCTGGACAAATTCTCGAAGTCAATCTGACAAAGAGAAAAGTTAAACTAAGTGGAAATGCTTCTTGAAGAGATGAGTTTTTAGCTACTGGAAACTGCATCCCACATAAAAAATAAAATTATTTTCTCCCAGATCTACTGTGGCCTCATGAAGAGGAGTAAAAAGTGTTAAAACAACTAGTTTTTCCTCCACTATAGAAAAATTGACACTCCTACTCGAGGAGTGGAAATTACTCACTTCATTACCCCTCATATTGCAACTACTGGTGGATGAAATAGCAAAGTGCTGCGACCCTGTTTTTCAGGAGGGAGCTTGCATGTGAGGGTGTATATGTATGTATAAAAACTTCTCTGTGTATGGATGTGTGAGTGTATGCTTCCCAGCATGACTGACTACCTGTGTGTGTGTGTGTGTGTGTGTATAAGAGAGACCACAGTGTAGAAAGGATAACTGGCACACTGGTATCCTTTCCTCCCCAGAGCAATTTCCTGCTTATGGAGTTTGCCCTACAGGGGGGAGCACTGTGCGAAGACAGACTCTTTAGACTTTCCATCTCTTTTTTATAACTTTACTTTGACTCTCCTTTGCCCTTTCTTAATGCATTCGCTGCACATGTGTCTCACTCATTTTCCTCTCAATTTCTCCCTCGCTATCCTCAGTTACCTCCAACTCCCTGAGGACGGGGTGATCCTCTATGCCGGGGAAGAGGACTCTCATGGCGTATGTTCTGTAGTCCAGATAGGGGATACCAGCTCTGTCCAGGTCACTGGTAAGCTCATTTATGTCTGTCTGCAGTTCTGCAAAGGCTGGTAGAAAGAAAAGAGAGGGAACAGAAATCATTTGGAGGAAAAACTTGAGAAATTCATCCACAAATAAAACTGCTCTTTAATCCCTGAGGACCAAATAAGTGAATCCCTCTTATCTTTGTGGTGTTTACTGCCGACATGATGAAGATGACAGGAAGCTCAAAATCTTCTATGTGTCAGACTAGCTCAGTATTTCACAGCTCGCTCTTAAAAAAAGAGTCTCTATTTCTCTCTCTCACACACACACACATGCACCTTTTTTCCTTAGACATTTTTATCTAGCAGCCAGTAAATTGGCTGTAGCAAAGGCCCCAAAGAGTGTGTCATAACAGTGTGAGGCTGCAGGTGAGCACTGGTTAATTGGCTCCATCCTTGCTGATTCTCCTTCAGGCCCACGGCTCTGTTGCTCTGCTTGGTCGCCCTTGGGGAGGCTCCCTGCCTGTAGCCTATCACGGGAACAGCAGTGGTCCTCTAACACCCTCCTCAAAAAACCACATCAACCAATCTCAGGCCTCAAATCCTGGCCTCACAGCCTCCTGCGACTCATGGGAAGTTGCAGAGCAACCCAGACACCTATCTAAATCCACCCTGTGAGGCAGGACTCTCATGCCCACTGCTAATGGTTAAAACATTAATCTTCTTTTTTCCTAAGGCTGCCTATGTGATTATGTCTGTTTGCCTACTCTGCTCGGCTGTCATTCGACAATTTTGTACTGCAAGTGGATGTTTTCTTCTTTTTTTCCATTTTTCACTGCTTAATAGCACTGTGAGAGCTGATCAGGGATGGCTGGAGGGGATCACTAATAAGGTCCTTTATGGCTGATGAAATCCCATGAATAGTGTCAAACATAAATCAGACTTTTCTTATCTCAGTGTCTGGCTATAAAAACCCTGATGATGACATAAGGGTCAAATCAGCACTGTAGATGAAGTGTAGTTCACTAATCACATCATGTATGATATGCAATGTTGAGGTTTGAAAAACTAACAAATTACATGTTTTAACTGAACTATTAAATGAACTATTAGATTATAGATTGATATAAATGCTGTAAAGCTAGTTACAAACAATGTCAGAAACTGTTAAGGATAAGAGAAACCAAAATTTAAGAATAAAAGTAATCCTGAAATATTCAAATATATGATTCCTTTAGTGTTTAAAAGGATATCAAAGTATTTAGACTGTACTTTACAAGAATGCACAAGATATCTTAAAAGCTTATATATTCTGCTGTGTAAAATAAAATATCTGACTGTAAAATATATATCTGATAGAATGTTTCTCTATATGTTGATTTTATTTACAGTTGGATAGTTGTTATACAAGTTGCTGTTTTGGTTCAGCCTGCACCTTTTAGGGTTTTTTCCCACTCTTGTTTATTATTTTCTCAGTTATGTTTTGTACTTGCCTCCATAAGAGGAACCAGTAAACTTTATTCACTCATGCATTTATGTATCTAATTTTGAAAAGTATAATCGGAGATCAGTTTGGAGCTCCTAGCTCCTACTTTCCAGGATGCTGCTTCCCTTTACTGCGGAGTACGACATCACAAGCTAACAACTGAATATCAACACACTGGTTGAACAAACACTTGGGTTAATTCAGCAGTGAAAAGGAAGAGAATATTATTGGAGGAAAAGCGGAAGGGAAATAGCAAGAAAGAAGTCAATATTGAACTGACTTTTACTGACATGAGAGAGCTCAGAGTAGAGGTAGGATTTAGGTAATTTATTCATAGTTAGGGAGCACCTTGCTGAGGAAAGCTCAGTTCAGAACAGCTTCTTTAAGATGTGAACAATATGCAACTGGGATGAGGCCTGAGTTACTCAACCTAAAAAATAACATATTTGTACATTAGTTTATGTCACAGAACACAGTCCGTGTACAAGCAGACTAAAACTGCAACGCCTCCTGGGTAATGACGGGGTGACATGTACAGTAAGGATAAATCACTACATCTTTTGAGAGAAATAAACAGGACGACTCCCTGACTGAGGAAATTTCAGTGCATTATCAAAGAGACACAGATCCAGCAATGAGTTAGCTACTGTATTATTTCCACAAATGCACATTTATGCTTGTTATGTGATTACAGTCTTTTCAGTAGCCATGCTCTCACCATCATCCATTCAGCTGCCTATATTACAGAGCCGCCTGTTTGTGTTGATATTCCACGCAAGAACAGCTGGAAAAGCATCTCCACCTAACAATCATGCAGCTGAATGCTTCTTCACTTAGTCTGTATTCAGATAGTGTTACTCTGACGCTAACCTTCTTTGCACTCCAGGGCAACTCGTGACTCCAGGTTGTCCATTTGCATCTGCAAGCGCTTGAGGGTGAGGTCATTTTCACGCGACTTTCTCTTGTAGGCGATGAGGACGAGAATGACGATGATGAGGAGGAGACCTCCACCTGCTGCGATGCTAACAATGGCTGGAAGGGTCAGCAGGCTGTCAGACATAATGTGAACTGCTCCCGGAGACACGTGGAGGCCACCTACTTGAACCTGCCAAGACATACAAGCACACATAGGAGTGAAATCCGAGAGAGGAACACACAGATTCCTCATGGTAAAAAACTAATCAGAGGGTTTAATATCTCCTGCACAGCACATGATCTTCGCAGTGCACATTGCAAGGCCTGTATGTGTGAATTTGACTTCAACCAAAAGCAAATATGTTCTCCTTTCATGGCCACCTGTGTGCTGAAGATGTGAGGGAAACCGTGCAGGGCTTACACTCAATAAACAAGGAGGCAACTAAAAATAATTGCCATGGATTCTGCCAGAACCTTTTGATGGCTAGAACACACTCACACTGCTCTGTCTTTGACCCCTCTCCCTCAGCTGATAAAAACACAAATAATTCAGTTTGAAGTCAAATACAATAAGGAAGAAATAACAAATACAGGGGTGGATGAAGAAAAGGAACAAAAACAGATACTCACCAGGACTTTGTATTGCCCGGTGAGGTTGGGGGGCTCGCACAGAAGCTGGCTCTCAGACACAGTGACAGAGCAGGGCGTCTCTCCTATCAGTACTGTGTAGTTAAGCTTCACCCCTCCAGACGCTGGGGGAATCAGGTTTCTGCCCTGCGGGCATATAGTGATGGACGGAGAGGTGTGAAATTAAGGGATAAACTCAGACACAAAAACACACAGCTCAGTGAAAATCGGGCATTTTCGCAAATGCACAATATGTCAGCTAAATTAGATCCATCGGTTTGGGCACAGCTGCCTTGAAATATGATTCCATACTGAGATCAGACATGGTAATATATTTCCGAGAGCAGCTGGAGATCAGTAGAAACGAGTAAAATACATCCCTCTGTGAATTGATCTTCCACCACATGGCATCTTGGCTACTTGCACCAAAGTAATGCCACATAAATGAGCTAAATTCACTAAGTCAGAAGAATATAAAAAGGAATATAAGTTTTGCAGAATGCCTGTTAGTACCTTGAGAATGATCGGTGAGCCTGGTTTTTGCTCCAGGACCCCCGTGGTGCTGAGGGGTTCAAAGTACGGGTTAGGGTAGTACAGGAGGTTGGTGTTGTTGTAGACCAACAGCGCCTGGACGTTGTTGAAGATAAAGCCGAACTCGTCTGCATGTTTCACTGTGTCCAAGCCTGGATGGTACTCTGCCATCAGAGAGGGAGCAAAGCAGCTCATGCTGGTGGTGTTCAACACCTTACACACCTGGGAGAACAAATAAAGAAAGACAAATCGGGAAAATATTTTAGTAAATGTCTTTGTGAGATTGCTGTGTTGCTATGGAAACAGCTTTCAGTCATGGTGATAAAACTTTTTTCTCTGGTTTAAGAATAAAAACACCAAATGTCTGTTAAAACTTAAGCTTTGATCTTAAATTAAATACACATATTCTCTTTCATTAATAAATAATTTACATATAAAGTCCTGTTTCTTTTCAGACAAACCCACCTCCACTGTTCAGAAAGCTTCCAAAAGATTGGAAATAAATCACTTTGATTGACTCGATGTAAAACACTCGAGGACAACAACCAGAAAGGAGTTGCTCCTCTGTTTCCTCAGGTAAAATAGCTATAGGTCTTTTATTACTTCTTTCTAGTCTGCCAGGATGAGAGACTCTTTTTCCATCCATCCCTATCTCTTCTCTGTCGGGAAGGAGAGAGAGGATTGATTGCTACACAGCACTGTGCTCAGAGGTTTTTATCTCCTTTCACTCCCTCCCAGCTTTCTCTCTGGGGAAGAAACTTAATTAGAGGTAAATATCATCAAAGGTGCTGAATGCTAGTAACTACCTGTTGTCTGCGGTTGCAGAGAAAGCCAGGGAGATCGATGCAAACTCATCTGTGTAGGGTACACCGATTGGATTCTGCCAGCATGGTGTAAGGTGAGTTGCAGGATTGCAGGGGAGGCATGTTTACTTACGATCCCGTGGGGTATAAACTGTCTATGTATGTTCTCTCTGAACAGAAAGCTGATATGTACAGCACTTTGACGACAACTAATGATTATATTATACATTGACCAATCTGGTTATCTGAATTAATAATTAGGCCAGTTTGAGGCCAGACAGCACTATAACTGCTGGTGTAGGTACCAGATCAGCTCGGGGTCCTGTGCACGGCCGATGATTGGCTGGATGTTCGTCGGTCTGGACAAGTTAGAGAAGTAGTTTTTCAGCAAAGTGGGATTGTACTTCTTTGTAGGAAACACAAAAGGACATTTACAAAGAATTCCATCATTACCTATCGAAAGAGACTGACCACAGGCTGACATCACCTCTAAACATCCACAGAGCAGAAACACCGCAGTTCAGAAGGCACCTAAAAATCCAGGTAGTTTACATACATTTTAAATTATTATTGTGTTTCCTGCTATATTTGATGAAAAGTTGCATCTATGCCAGCCGAGCTCCGCTTGATGGTGTTTTAATCACAATTTTGCGACTAGTTGTCACGGCAATAAAATAGATACACCTCATATTCCAAACGGCTGCAATACTATTGGATGTGTGAAAAAATAATAAATATATTTAGCAGTAAGTAAACAGACAGTTAGCATCCTATTTATATGATAGCGTAGTGCTACGTCATCGGCAGGCACATCTGGTACCTACATCTGTTTCAACTTCTTGAAATCAAAGATGAAATCTTCAATGTCTTTAGTTTCAGTATAAAATAAAAGAAAGTCAAACCTTCATAATATGATAGATTTTCTATAGATATTTTAACTAAATCATTTAACTCTGTATAAGACAGGTCTACATGATCCCAGTGTGAAAAACACCTCAGCAGCATGTATTAAGCAGTAACAGAACTCCGGTAGTCAGAAACTACACTGCAAGCTCTGAACATCTGGAAGAAAACTTTCCCCAGTCGATTTTTTTTCTGTTTGACTTTCCGATTCTACGAGCTGAAGAAGCAGCAGCAGCGCGTGACGAGAGCGAATAGATAAGCTCTTTTTTTAAAAATAGATTGCACTAGCAGATAGCACTGCTGACATGTTTTCACTAAGTTTAGGTTCTGTGAAATCACATTAACCAGTGATAAGTTAAAAGAATAAAGAAATAAGAAGAGACGAGCATTAATGAAAATTTTACACATGGATGCCAGCTTGCGCTGGACCAGAAGTAATTAATACAATCTGAACAGCATTGTTCCAGAGCCACAAATAAGTGCCTTGCGATAACTGGCAGAACCAATGTGTGCTGTTAAACACACATCTTCATAAAGAATGGAGATCTACTATTAGCATTGTCTATAACTAATTGTATCCACTTACAGAGATTCATTTTTGCAACCGTATGCTGTGATACTCATCCAGGCATCCAGGTTGATGTTTGTGTATTTTGCTCCATATGGTGTTTGCACTTCATGGTGCAGGACACTCAAACAGGACTGATAGGAAAATCGCAGTGTGCTCTCTGGGCGAGTATAGAGACACCGAAGGCTTAATGGGTAACAGGGTGAGCTCGGTGTGGGCTTCTTTCTTACGGTTGGCATAGTGACATGTTCTGTAGACAAGCCCAGATGCTCCTGCAGCATCCTCGTGACTGTCACATTGGAACAGCAGGACATTTGCAAGTCAACTAAAGCTCTGACTACCATCTGCTCTGCCAGAGATGGATACTGTGCTTTTTTCCCCACTGTCCTCACATTCTCTCTTGCTTTTCTCAAATCCTCTCCTTTCACGAAACTTGTCAGGATAGAAAACTGTTGCTTTCATCATGTGGGATGTTTTTTTAGGATGTGTACAGGATGCGAGCGATCGAGTGAGAGAACAGTAATGGTTTGATATGGTGCATGTAATTTTTTTTAAATGATATTATTTCACACTATTTTTTAGGATTTATACAATTTCTGCTACTTTGTATCCTACAACACGGCAACAATAGCACATAGAGTTGAATAAGCTATCCTAAAATATTTTTAAAAACATAAAACATAAAAACATACACTATTCTATCTATTCCTTTAGGCGGTGTGGTGTGAGAAGCCAGGCATTGTACAGTTTTATAAAGTGAATTAAGGTCAACAGAACGAGAAAATAATTGGAATCGTGGCCTCATCTGTCTTATTTCTCCAGTTTTGGAGCCAAGCAGTTTTAAGGCAGTACTACTGCAGCCCCTGTGGCTGAATACATTACTGTGATCTACTGTGTGGTTACAGCCCACTCAATCATTCAAAGGTCTCTGGCCAGGGTACTGGTGAGAGAGACTGAGGGAAAGAGCTAGCTGTGGAGTAGTGTTTCTGAAAAATGTGAAGGGTTCAAAGAGTCAAAGGTCATCTGGAGGGCAGCATTTTATATCTAGTCACAAGCGCTGACGTTTCTATTGTGCCTATTTCTTGGCTTGCCTGCCGCTCTGAGAAACTTCTAATACTGGGATTAAATCCAACTCCAGCAACGATCCATCCTGCCAGCCTCTGTGAGGTGCCTGAACTTTATGACCAGAGCCAGTGGTTTATCTTTTTGTTTAAAATATGTTTGCTGCACATGTTGCACAATTTTGTTTAATATTAAAACTCAACTGAAGAGACAAAACAGCTCTAGATCTTCAGATATCTCCCTGTATAGGACACGGATACAGCAAACTGTAAGCTTTGAGCACCCATTATTTCTCCTTGCGCCATTGATCGGCACCCTGTGATGTGATCAGACAGTCTGATTGGTGTAACTCCACCCATGCTGTGGAGCTTCCATCATCAGCAGAAGCAGTAAGTGCACCCGATATGCTGACACCTAGTACAGACAAGTGTGGTAAATGTATTAAATGAAATCCTTCTGGGATAGGAAAATGTTGCAGAGCTGGAAAATAACCCTTTAAGCCTTAATCAAGATCATGATAAATGTTTCAATTGAGAATCTGCTGACAGATACGAAGCATTTTACAAAGAAAATTGCCTTTTTTCTCCCCTTCTCCTGGTTTCTTTGTAAATCCGTGTAGGTGACACGAGGGAGGGAGAAAACAGAAGCAATTTAGTGGGAGACAGGTGATCATTTGAAGGCAGCCTGACAGACAGGAGCTCTTATTACTATAGGCTGCTCTGTTGTTTGTCTTCCTCCAGCGACAGAAACCAAAAAAAAGGGGCTGGTGTGTGTATGTGTGTAAGGAGGGTGGGGTGTTGATAATAGTCACCTTAGCATTTAATAGAAATTCATTCTATGCGACCGTAGGGGCGACACATTACTGACACAGGTTTATTCTGGGAGGTTGGGAGTACGATGAGACAAGGTAACACACGAACTCATCAAGTATTATTTTGTCCTCTTTTGAACACAAAGCACAGCGGATTTGGTTTTTACTTGTAATTACTCATGTACTTTCTGAATTCAAAAAGGCCTTTCAGTGAAAACTGGGAAAATATGCTGCAGCATCAGAACCACACCACGACTTATCTTTAAAGAAACATTCGATAAAGACAAAGCACTTACTTCCGCAGTGCTAACAACAGGAAGCTGGTCATACAGAGAGGATGCTGAGATAAATGTGTAAAACTAATTGCATGTGTATTAACTCCTAATATTTAGACACACTCTTATTTCACCCTTTATCCAAACTGTTCGTCCCATCCCTCTGTTTTACAAACCTACATCTGAGCATGAATCAAGCCAGTGGTTCCCATTTTCCTGCTTGAAAATCCTTTCAGTTTGCATTGAGAAATTCGCTAACATTTCATCACCTGATTCATAATGATACCATTAACATGTGTGCAACATGCATGTTAATATAACAGAAACTTAAGTTACTATTATTAGGATGCTAACTAGCATGTAGCTGGCCTTTTAGGGCAGATGTGTTTTCCAATATTTTTCTTTGATATTCAAAACAATGGAATACCTCCAGTCTGCTTTGGTGTTACAAAGATTCACTTAACTCAATTTAACCTGGTGCTAAATGCAACAAAATCCAAATATATGTTCTTTTCTAACAACAAAGGACAGCCTTCTGATCTCCCTAAGCGTTCAACGGCACAAGGGGTTGAACTGGAACTAGTTTCATCCTGGGAGTATTTAGGTATTACTATGATCAGAATCCCCCCTTCAACACACACAGAAAACTCTATATCAAAGCCTTGAGTGAAGGTGGGTATCGTCTTTAGAAACAAATCCAATTTTTCTTTCAAAACAAGACGATATCTGACATCAAATAATTTCTTACGTCTGCTGGATTAGGGTGACCTGCTATTTTAAACCCCCCTGGTCAGTATCATAAGAAAGTTGATCCAGTGCCTCACTGTGATCCGTTTCATTTCTGATTGTTGAATTCACACACATCACTACACTTTATACACTACAGCTAAACTGCCATCCATCTATGTACACAGACTTTCACACAGGCTGATTTTTTGTATGTATGCAACTACTCCTAACTTAGCTCCTTTGTACTTCTGCACCTATATGTCTAAAAACTGGATTTGTATAGGCTTCATTCTCATTCGGGTCTACACATGGTCCAACGAGTGAGAACAAAATCCACTTCAAACTTGAAATTAACTAAAGTAACATCTCAGGAGGTGTTTAAGTTGATTCTATGGGCAGGTGAAAAAAACATGCTGGGTCGATGTGACTGTTTTCAAACCATTTCCTTTATGTTGGCTACTACCAGCGTTTTACTGATGACTTAGCTGCTTTTTAAAACGATGTCCCTTTGCAAAGAGCACCATTATAACTGCCTCTTTCAGTAACTGAGTTTTGGGTGCAAGGGGACGGGAAGAATAATGCTAAGAGATGGGATCGGGCCTTGAAGGGCAATACAGGGTTTGACTGTGTGTAGTGGGAATTTGTCAAACTGTCTGATAGAAACCGTAATTTACAGGAGAACTGTTAGCAACCAGAGATGCCTTACAGGACATATTGCCATTTACTCCTGATGTCATTTCCTGTGCTGCTTAGTCTATGTTCTTTTCTTTAGCCCATTCTCCTGTCTGACCCACTTTACCCTAAACTACAGAGAGGGAAATCTCATATTCTTAATTAAACAGGGACCTCCAGGACAGCGACTCGAATGTAATTTGTAGCGATTTCCTGCAGCCAGGACTTTGATTATGCTGACCAAAGACTTCTGACTGCAGTTAATCTTCTGTTGAAAGCCATTAGGAGTCTCTCTGACCTGATCACACACTCCTCCACGACTGTCCAAACCCACAGCCTGTTGTCCTCCTTTATCTCTGCACATTCATGTGTATGCAGCTGTACGCCGATGCCGCTCCAGGGGTTTCTTCTTTTTCTTTCCTTTTGTTCTTTACATCTTTGTCATAAGAGAGTGAGAATCTATGAGTGTGTGTATGTTGAGTATGAGTGTGAGTTTGGACAGCGTGTTATCATTTCCTCTTCAAGCAGGAAAAATTAAAACAGCATGGTTTATCATTTACCTTAGTCAGGTTTTTTTTTTAAAAAAAGCATTTAGACATGAGTCCTGAATTTAGGATGAAAACTTTCAATGTCAAACAGTCTGAGGTAAAGAGCTTGCCAACTTTCCAAACTTGACCTCCAACATCAAACACTAGAAGTAAAACAACAGCATGAGACATTTATAATGCAGAAACAGATGATCTGATGAGATGCATCCAGTCTGTCTGCTACATTTAAAAGGGAGGAATAAACTAATCAGTCTGCTGCTGAGACCCAAGCAGCAGCAACAATCAGAACACCTCACCTTGAAAAGGAGGAGCTGTAAGTTTGTCTGAATTTAAAATTGACCAGTTGTTTTTGCAGCTTGTTTAAAGTGACATCACTGAGTTAATCTTGCCTACTAATCTTGCCTACTTTTTTCACCACTGTGTAAAAATTACAAACTTGATGATGAGTGAATCTGTGCAACCACAAGGTTTAGCTGAGCACTTTTGGAGTCATAGTAATAAGGCAGATTTCTTATAATTACTGTATATAGTTTTGTGATGAAGGATAAATGAAGATGTCATTAAGCACATCAGCTTGTTTTCAAAATCTCATTCTTTCAGTTGCTACTTCTTTATACAGTCATGGGTTGCTACCCACAGCTTGTGACCTTTAGTGAGGGTAGGAGCGTAGATTCATCTGTATATTGAGAACTTTGTCTTTTGACTCAGCTCAGTCCGTGAGTTTCCTCTGCAGGTTGGCTGGGGTGATATTCATTCCACATTTTTATCATAACTGATAAATGCATGGTGACAAACAGACACTTTAAGCAACCAAAAACACAAACTGATGTTTTCATGTAAATGAAAAGGATCACATAAATGTTAAACTTAGGGGATTTATGTAATTCAGAAGAAAACAAAGATTTAATTTGATAATATCCCATTTCTTTGATCAATTTGATCTTTCATGTAATTTGACTATTCATAACCAATTCATTTATTTATCAGCGAGGTAGACAAGATGGAAAAAATATGAAAGAGTTGCATTAAAATTCATTTTAGTCAATGTGCCAATATAGGGGGAGGGGGAGGAGGACATGTGTGCTGCTAAGGGCCCATTTACATCAATTTTAAATGTCAAACATTAGTGCCCTTATACCTCATTTTATATCCACATGAGACTTAGAAGGCTGAGCAAAGTTCATTTCTGAGTGGTGGAGTCAGTTTCAGATAATAGCAAACACGTTGACAGTGGAGGAAAGCTGGAAATCTCCATGATTTTAGGTGGTTCTTCTGTGTCTTCCGTGTACAGATTTGCAGCCACAAGCTCTTTGATGATGGACTGTAATGTTTCACAATGACTGCTCAGAAGGCTCCTTCTGTATTACTTTAAAGTTCAGCAAAAACAGGTTTTAATGTTAGGGAAGCTGTAGCTCAGGGGGTAAGAGCAGTTGTCTGTCAACCTGAAAGTTGGTGGTTCGATTTCAGCCTTCCTCTGACTATGTCAAACCCTACGTCCCAGATGTAAGTTGACTGGGATGACAGCGTCTGATAAACGACTGTAGAATATAATAATGAAAAGCATTAGGTTAAAGCCAAATACATTTTAGACTTCTTCACTTGCTTTTGTCCTTCAATTTTTTAAAAGATGTGTTAAAAAGCACGTTGAGTAAGGAGAATTTTCCTTTACTTTTAATTCTTGTTTTGTTACAATCCTAATCTCTTGTTGTAAACTGAGAGCTAAGCCAAAGGAGAGAAGTTTTTAAGTTATAGTATAAGTAATTGTTTTCAGCGATATTCTGTTAAAATGACCAACTTCACAGCAGAAACAAGCACGTTTACAGCCTGGCACAAAAAAATATTTTAGGTTAAGTTTATCTTCATAACACCTGTGAGAGGGTGATTTTAAAAACAAAAAACAAAAAAAAAAAAAAAACTTTACATGCTATTTAATCTTGAAATTCAGCTTAATTATGGGATGCGTCCTTTTGATTGACAGGTATCCAATATCTAAAGCAAGAAAGCAGAATGTAGCATTTTTTAGCTGACCAACAGCGCGCCTTAGCTTTAGCTCACCTACCTCAGTTAGCTGGTTAGCTCCTGTTAGATCCAAGTTAGCTCAGTTAGCTCCTAACTACAGGCAGCTCACAGTTTGATAGACGTCAATCATCCACTCTTACACTCACAGCCCCCCTCTCAGTTCCTGTATTTTGCCCACTTTTGTACTTTCCAGGAGTGACGGCACTCGTGACGCTGCCAAGTTGGCAACAGTAGGAACTGGTCACTTTAACTTCATTTTAACTTTTCATAAAACTGCTGGGAGGCTCCGTCCATCTATGGTCCAGCTTCTCTTTCAGACACAAAACAAGAGGTTGAACCATTCATGGTCTTTGAGCAAAGCATCTGCTCCATCGCAGCAAAAGTTGAGTTAGTTTGTGCCCTCTGACTCCTTCCAGATGAGGTAGTTAGGACATATGCAATCGAGAGAAAGCTCCAGGCCACACAGACAACATGCTGGAGAGACTATTTCTCTCAAATAACTTGGGAAAAATAGCTGGAAGAACTGACGGGAAGTGTGAGATATTCTGCTATCTCTGCAACTCTGACTCAAATATGTAAGGGAAAATGGGTGGATGGCTTAAAAGTTTTCAATAAATAATGCATTCTGATCACTCAGTGCCAGCAGTATCACTCATATCTTCGTTATTGAAGCAGACTGAGGTAAAGTGGAGGTCAAAAAAGCAAATAGAGCTGGAGGCATTTTTTTTAAAAAAATGGGACTAAATTCTAAAGCTAAACAGATTTATTTGCCAGCTTAGGATCATCTGATGACTCAACTTTGACTGAATTTATGGATATTTATGTATAAATATCCCAACTACTGCTATTTAGTGCATCTATGGAGTAACAGCAGAGATACTCGCATGCATCTTCGATAGATATAGAGCAGCGTTGTGAAGATAGATTAGTTGTTCTTACATTAACAGACTCTTGACCAGCATACTTCACCCGGATCCTGGGCTCCTGAACCACGTCCAGATTGGTCCCAGTCACCATCAGAGGGGTGTGGCCACTGAAAAAAAAAAAAAAAATCAAACAAGGAGACATAGTTCATGACATGTATTTGGAATAAATTATATGAGAAACTCAACATTTGTCCCCACAAAATTCAAGTTTCAGTCTTATCTTAAACTAAAGTAATTTGGATACAACAAACCAATTGGATTCTTTTGTTAGACTGACAGTCCCAGTAAGACAATGATCAAAACTGATTTAATTAATAAAAAAAATAATTAAAAAAATAGAAGGACTAAATACTGTGGAAAAGTTTATATAGATGCCATTTTATTCCTCCAAACTGTTTCAGAATTTCAAAAATGAGAAAAAACTCTAATCTTCTGCAATTATACCTAATGACTTTGTTTACTGTTTCACTGAACTGACATGCATTTTTTATTCTGATTTATCTCTATTATTATCATTATTATAGGATTTCCCTTCACCACACAGATACACAAGTGTTACTAAGTGGTCGCTTGCAGCAGGTGCTGCTGACATGTTGCAGAACACAATGTCCATTCAGCCTAGTGCTGATTCTGATGAACACACATGTCCAAACCCTTTCAATCTATTAGGAATATGACTCATCGCTGCAGACTATGCTACACAAAGCAGTAATAACTGGTTAAGCCTTGCAGCTGTAAATACAGAGGATTAATTCAGCATGATATTTATGCATAACGTCATAAACAGCTGGGAAAGAACTGACAAGGCCTATTTCTCTTTACAATGAAAATAAAGTGCTGTTGACTCTAAACATCTAATTATTCTGTTCTTGCAGATTTTATCTTAATTAAGCTTTACAATGCATGACTATAACATGATAAAGACATGAAAACACAAAATCATTAATTTGTGGGCTAACCCTTTAAAGAAGAACCTATGAACAACTGGGCAGTTTTTTTTCTAAATTTGAAGTCTTTAATTATTCCTTAAAAAAAGGATAAAAAATTGCAACAATTTATTTTTGGAGTGTTGTAACCATTTATTACTATGTGATAGGTCAAAATTACTGTTGTATAATTATATGCTTTATGGTCTCCACCAGGGTGCAGGAGACCAGTATCATATGGTGTACAACAGGGTTTTGAATACAATTTTACCATAAAATGAAGCAAAATGTCTCAGAAACTACATATCAAAAATGATTAGTTGGGCTTATAAGGTTAAACTGTACTTCTCCAGTGACAAAGATCGTGACGGCAGCAGCTTCCTTTCCAGATACGTACCCCTCCCCAACTTCCCAAATGACTTCCTTCATTTGGCCTTTTCTACTATGGCCACACTGCTCCCTTTCTGTCCTGCCTCTGTATGGGGTAAGGTCAATCTTCTCCTTCCTTCTAGACTACAGAGAAATACATAATCTGATCCTAGGCCTTCCATTATCATTTGACTCTTTTAGCCGTGATTGTCTGGTGACAGTCACATTATGAGGTCTCAGACAGATGTTAACATTTTCTTAAAATGTTTTGTGTATTTTAAAGTCAGTTTCATGCCCTTTTTCTTTAAGATAAGCTTTAATGGGTGTCTGAGAAGGTTGCCTATTCAGACAATTCAGACTACCAACAAAAAACACTGTTTGGATTTGGGGAAAAAGGGTTCAACGGAGGTAGCCGTTGTAAACAGGGTTGCAAACATCCATAGATCAGTGCACATAAGAGGGGATTATAAAAAAGACAGAATCACAATGTGATTAAGTGTTTATTGCAGGAAGTTAATCGTAGGGATCGAACAGCAAAGTTTGAATTGGTGAAATCATCTACAAACAGATGTGTTTTCCTCAAAGTCATTAGAACTAAATCCACTGGGCTGAGATCATCTATTCAGATACCTGGACTTTGCAATTGGAACGCATAGCAGCGCTGCTTGATCACTTGTCTGCTGCCCATTTGACAGTAAATTTGGCCAAGTGAGATTTTGCTCGGGCCACATTGAGTTATCTGGGACGTCAGGTGGGGCAGGGATATGTACGTCCGCTGCGTGCCAAAGTGGAGGCAATTGATCGCTACCAGTTGCCTGCTACCAAGAAAGACCTTGTGAGGTTTCTTGGTCTGGTGGGACATTATCGAAACTTTTGTCCCAACTTTTCCACAGTAGTTGCTCCGTTAACTGATCTATTAAAATCAGACATTAAATATATTTGGTCTTCTGCCTGTCGACAGGCTTTTGATGAGGTTAAAGG
>JBAMHX010000015.1:3365802-3367543 GCA_037177515.1 Pseudomugil tenellus
ACTGGCAGAACTGATTTCATCCTCTGACTAGGCCGTAGAGATGAAACCATTCACTCGCTTTCCCCCACTACACTGATTCCTTTAAGCTGCAGATTTGGGAAAATATGTCTTGTTGTATAAAACAAAGCATTTAGTTGGATCTCTGTTGTACAAATCCCCCCCAAAAGTTTGAAAAAAACCTTAAATTTAAACAAAATTCTCATTGTGGAGAGAATGAGGACTCAATATGGCCTCTGTTGAGCAATTAATGAAGTGGTAGACCAGGAAAAGCAAAAAAAAAAGAAAAAGAAAGAAAGAAAAAACACAGAAATTGAGACTTTTTCCTTCAAAGCAACAGTGGCTTTCACATTCTTCTCTGAAGTGGTCACATAAAGATATAAATATTTATGGATTCTTCCCCTCTCTTTTATTTGTCCACTTCAGTCCATGGGTAGAAAGATTTGTGGCTGGAAGGTCAGAAACAAGCTCGAATAGGCATTTAAGGACATGCTTATAATGGTGGTCCAGCTCAGAACATCATCAGCCCTCCAACTTCTTCAAACTTAAAACAAAGATGTCAAAGGGCATTTTTTTAATTTTGTTCCAAAAATTTTTATATACAACATAAATTAATTCCCTAACTTGCTCCCAGTTGGATTAAAGTGCTGTCAGACAAGTGTGCTGGTGACAAATTGTCCCCTGTTGGCAAATGGCACTTTGTAAATTTTTAATCATTACTGCCCAGTACTGACCTGTGGACACATCCTCTGTGTCAACAGCAGTTACTTTATCACAGAAACATTCCTGGTATGTATTCAAAATGATCTATATGTTACTGTCTAAAGATGTACGTGACAGTGATATATGCACCATAGCAGTGACAATATGTGTTACAGGAATGGTGCAGTGGTAGGCAGAAGTAGGCCAGGGAAGGAATTAGGGTTAAATGGTCCTATGAGAGCATGACTGAGATAGCCTATATGTGTGCATGTGTGTGATTTAATTCAGCTAAATGTATGTGTTTTATATCTGTCTCACGGTAAAACTTAAGACTTTTTTATAACTGCTTAAAATGGCTATAACTCACCCACATTCATAGCTATATATGATGTTTCTGATACCGGTATCTCATAGGAAGATTGATGATTTATTTTTCTTTTTCAACATTATTTCATGTCAACTGGCTGTACAACAAATGTTAGCGACCAAAGGGAATCCACCTATTTATAATTAAACAAGATTATGTATATTTAAGGTAAATTAAAGCAGTAAATCTTTGTGTATCCCATGTGAGGCCTGGACCACCTGAGGATGTTAAACAACCATGAGGCAATGGGTTTCTAAGTCAACACACATCAGCATGTCTAGCCAAGGGGGGTGGGACAGGTTTGTGAAGCAGGGGCCACGTTTCATTAGTTCAGGGTGAATGGGACAGACTTTAACGTGATGTACACACAGCGCAGGACAATTAACGAGGTAAACACGAGTAAACACACACAGCTGTTGAGAGGTTGTTGCAGACTAGATTAGCAACAGATAAAGAGAGAGAGAGAGAGAGAGAGAGAGAGAGAGAGAGAGAGATAGAGAGAGAGATGGGCTGCTGAGGTAGAACAGAAATGTCAGGACCAGACTGTTTGGCCCTGCTCCAGTCTTTATTAAAAAGAGATAGGTGGGGAAGGGGGGGGGGGGGGGGGGGGGGCCCCCACCTTCTTCCCCCACCTCCCTCCGGACTCCTTTTTTTTCTTTTTCCCCAAAAAAACCA
>JBAMHX010000015.1:3367643-3388645 GCA_037177515.1 Pseudomugil tenellus
CCCCCCCCCCCCCCCCCCCCCCCCCCCCCCCCCCCCCCCCCCCCCCCCCCCCCCCCCCCCCCCCCCCCCTCACACCTTTCTGCTTCAACGTATATATGGATTAGTTTGTTTGCTTTTTCACACAATAAATAATGTAACAAAACCATAAATGAATATAGCCTACAGACGCTACAATTTGCTAGTGTTTGCAGTCAGTTTGTGTTAGCCGGCAGGTAATGCGGGTGTTCTGACAAGTGGAATTAGAAAAACCAAAACAAACAAGTAAATTCAAAGTGGATTAAGTGCATTTGAAGACTGTGGAGCAGATTTTGTATTAGGGATGTCCACAACTTATCAGTTAGTCAATTATCTGGAACTTTTTATTGTTAACCATTATTATAAGAGTTGACTCATTTTAAGGTTAGATCAGGAGGAGAGTAGTATTTCACTATAGACATGTGGAACTAATGTTTACAGCACTGTTCCCATGAGTTTGTTCCCATATTGGGAGCAATAGATTGGAGCTAAATGGCAGTATTTCAATCAACTCGGACAACAACATAAAATGCAAACTATGCAGGGTGAAGCAAACTTACCATTGTTCTATAAGCACGGTGAAGACACACCCACGTCACTACCACATAAATGGTACACTTCTAAAACTGGACTGAATGTTGAAGAAAAAGAACTGTATTTGCTCAAATCCTGGCCTCTGGCCATTTGCAATGCTAATGCCACAAAGGAAGACAAAGCTTAAGCTAACTGCAGAGCACAGCTACAATAAGATCATCCCAGATAGCAGACACATGTGATCCTAATTGGTTTGTTTACTTGGAGCAACATCTTAGATGCTCTAATGCTAACTATGGATCAAGGTTATGTAGTGGGGAAAAAGTGTTCATGGGTTGACCCAGGTCGGAATGTACTGGAGCTGTTCTGTAACAAGACTGGTTTCCATCTGGTTTCCATCACATGACAGTTGATATTTGGAAAGTACATGGCTATTTTCCCTCCTTCTTTCCAAGTTTGGAAAGAAGGAGCGCTCTCTGTGTGTGTTTGTTGGATTCTGACGTCAGAGAAGAGTGGGCTGACATCTATAATAATGGTTATCAGTCGGGGCGGAGGCAGTCCGGTCCTGGTTCTGTCGGCTGTCTACTCCGGTTGTTGCTACTTGCATTTTCCTTAATAAACCTTACTTTTGAGTAATAATTCGGCATCCGAGACTTTTGTCTGGCTGATACGGGGCGCCAGTAACTCTCCATGGACCCGGGGAATTCTTGGAGTACACGAGAGTGCGGTGAGTCTGACTCAGCCTCTGTCGGGCAGCTGGGGCAGAGATTCTCTTAAGGAAATCTGATATAGACAGCACCTTCTGATAAATTAGGCTAGATTATGTTCAAGAAGGATCAATGCCATGACAGTTACTACTGAGTGGAGTGTGGGAGATGTCAATTTCTGGTCCAGAAAGTGAAAATTCCTGTCTGGCAGCTGTTTCTACCAGCCACCAAACCTGCTGAAGGTAGTGAGCACAGCTCATCTACCAGGTAACGTCAACGTCAACTTTATTAACAATTTATTTATAACAATAAGTGGAGGCTGTAGCTCGGGGGGTAAGTGCAGATTACTGCCAACCAATTCGATTCCAGGCTTCCTTTGACTACATGCTGAAGTGTCCTTGGGTAAGACACCGAATCCTATGACCCAAAAAATGTAAGTCGCTTTGGATAAAAGCGTCTGCTAAATGACTGTAATGTAATGTAAAGGAACAGACAGAGGTAATGTGTTCCACAATTGCAAATCCCTCTTAGTGAAAACATACAGGTAGATCCAAAAACATGGCACAAAAACAAAAACTTCTACTTCATGGCACCTGGGTTTGACACCTCTAGCTAGTAGTAACTTGGCGTAATGGTATAATGTTCTGATTTAGTAGAAAAATTGCATAAATGTTCCCATCTGCTCACCTTTAACTTGAGTCATTTATGATTGCAACATTATGACCTTACTGCTCCTGATTGCGGTGTTATGTGACTTACTGTTCAGCAATAATATAGCCGTCCTCCACAGGGGTACACCTCACCCCCGCTACCTCGACATTGCCCACCATATCGGAGAAAGCCAGACCAAGATTTGTACCATAGATGGTCACCCGTGTGCCTCCCTCTGGGGGTCCAGCCACTGGGGTCACCTAGAAGGTTTAAAAAGATAGATGTATATTTTAGACTGTGTTACAGTTTAACATTTGGTCCAGGGTCAACATGGCTTTTTTGGTTCAGATACCTATTAAAGCGGTTTAGAGCATTCTCCACTTATAAACTTCAAGAAAGTAAGTACGTAATCTTATTCAGATATATAAATAGTAACTAATGGGTATGTTTCATTGATATTCCTGTCAAAATATTAAACATACAAATCTTTAACAGTTCTGTTTTTGTAACTCTGCAAAAAGAAAATTCCATAAAAAGAACTGCACATGATATAAATGGGATTAATAACATTTTGGATAAGTGCCTGCCCAGACTGTACTGTGGTTGCCGTGGATGGTAAATCTAACAAGGGGCCATATTAATGCTGAGTGCAGACCACCTACTCATAAAATGCAATATGGCTGCCCAGCATGACCTTGGCACAGTGTGGCACGGTGCCTTCTGTGGTGCAGAGCCCTGCAGAGGCTCCAACCTGGCCATCTTCCAGACCTTTAAAAATCCGAGTAGAAGATGAGGAGTAGGAAATCGGAGAAAGAGCCACGAGGATTGAGTAAAAGATGGTGTTAAAAAAAGGGAAAGAATTGCCGAAACAGTAGACAGTGACCAGAAAAAGTAAAAAAGGGGGACTTACTAAGACAGTGAAGTGCAAAAAGTAGAGAATTACTGTCATTTTAGTGTGTGCTATGTAAACAACAATACCAATATGCTATTTGTAGCTGTGTCAAAGAAGGGAACACGCAACAGACAGTTGTACCCACTCAATGAGCTGCAAAACGCCAAATGATGGCAAACCTTTTTGCAGTGCCGTGCACCCTCCCTTCTCTACCCTCAACACCCACGAGGGCATGCGGCCTCCCTGTAGGATGCCGGCATTTTAATCTAGATTCAGTGGACATTAATTGCTCTGGATGTAAAATAAGTGTGTCACTGCACTGCCTGAGGGGTCTGAATACATGAATCTTTTAGCACTGCTTGGGTATTCAGGGTATATATGGGGGGAAACATAATGGCTAAATATATCCATGTCAGGCAATGGCAGCATCAATTTGAGTAGACTTAACGCTGGTTACGTAAGCAATGTTACGGCCTGAGAGCGAACAGGGAAGATAAAAGGGGAGAGGGAGAATAGTAGGTTTTAACTTTAAACAAAAGAAAGTGACTGAAAGAGAGATGGGAATACAGGGGAGGTGATGAGCAGCAGGGGGGAAGTGGATATCGCTCTCTTAAGTCCTATAAGTTGAGACAGGTGACAGGTGGAGCAGGAGTGCTGAGGGGACAGTAGCACTGAAATACAGATAGTCATGCTAAAACCTTGGGAGACCTCCTCCCTGCACCCTTGAGGCTGAAACTCAACATTCCCATGGCGGACTTAGCACAGGAAGACAGTCTAATCCATGCATAAAACCTATTTGACTGAGCTCCCCATTGGCAAACAGGGCCTTGAATCATCACGATCACAGAAAATCAAACACTTCAAAGGAGCATACCACCAATGACTTCAGGCAGAGGGGCGTGAGAGAAGCACTGCTTTTTGTCTCTGAATCCCCCTCAAACACACACACACACACAGTGACTAAAGCTATAATGGATCCTTTCTGTACATTAGGCTGTTTTGATTGCCTTTATACCTCTAATGACCTGTACAAAATGCAGGGAATGTGCTGGAGTCGCATATTGTAGATAATCTTTTGAAAGGCAGGGTTTATATTTTCATTTCACTGTAGCATCTTTCTTTTTTTTTATTTTTGCATCTCTTTTGCTCTCTGGCTTTTATCAGCTCCTGTACCTCGGGCTAAATGACACATCTTCCCCTTCCAAGCACCAGCTTGCTTGTTTGTCCTACCATACAGAGTTTAAGAGGGAAGAGGAAACCTCATTTGACATGCATGCACACCCTGCTGCCCTTATTCCCCCTGTTCCTACCCAAAGCTGCCATTCCATGCTCCTTGTGTAATCCTTTTATGAGCAGTGCTGCTGCCTGCGTGGCATTGTCACACCGTCAATAGAGGGTAATTCCCAGCAAACAGCCAGTCAAGCTCGAACCTGCTCTCCCAGCTCACACTGTTGCACCCTCTATAATTCATCTCTTTTCAGCTCAAGGGATCACTTTTTTCATAGTATTTGGCCAAAAGCATATTTGCAAAGATACTTAAGAAAGATGGCCTAAATTGAAAATAGACTTTTTAATCAACAAGGAGGAGCCTCCAGAAAAGAGGAGGCTGTTTTTGGAAAGCTGCAAATGCATACGGGAAACAGGCAGAAATGGCCCTCCAGTCTGTCAGTCTATCAGCAAGGTCTTGACAGCTTCAGCTGAAGTAATTGTGGGGAAAGATGTGCTGAGGCAGCTGTGGCTTAACTCAATATATATAACAGGGAGTAATACCCAGGCAACCCAGCTGCCTTCAGGCTATGCAAGCCTGGCATGTCACTGCAGCTACAACCAGGTCCAATCGAATTCTCCAAGACAATTCAGCAAGAATAACGTTTAATCATCACATATATCATTAAAATGTACAATATCAGCAGTTTTACTGCACAAGTCTTTTCAACATAGCCTTGCAATTTTCTTGCTCCTGGAAATTTGCACAACTGATGTATCTCGACTCTTCAAAATATTTCGCCTATGGAAACTGAACAAAATGATAAGAGGACTATGCTAGAGGCTGCTCTGACTTTGTCGGCTGTCAAAGATAATGGACAACACTACACATCCTCTGCAAAAATGCTAATTAGAGACCATAGTAAAAATACTCAAGTATTTCTTGTGCAGGGACATGAAAAGACTGGATTTTAATTACACAGGGAATTTTGGGGAAGCCTTGTCTTTGCGTGTATACAACAACTTTGCAAGTCCCTTCATATGTGCAGGGGTGGGGAATCCTGCAGGTTTCCATGCATCCCTGGTCCAGCACACTTGATTCAAATCAAATGGACCCAACGACTTGGATCCAACGTCTTATTACAGTAATTCATTCATTTGAATATGGTGTGTCGGAACAGGGGGACATAAAAAACCTTCGGGATGAGGACCGAGGTTCCCCACCCCGGTGTGGTAGCACGGCCAAAAACTGTACACTGTAAGCAGCTGATACATTTAAAAACATAAGGGGACACATTTCTTTAAACAACCACAAAAGACAAACAAAGTAATTGTTGCCTGAGTTGCTCACAGCACACAACAAATCTGCAGTGCTGATACAAACGGAGGGGATCACCTGCAGCGTTCAGCAAATTTAACGCATTACCAGAATAAACACAACAACAAGAAATAAACACTCTCAGGCTACTTTTAGCTTCCCCATAATTTGAGGACCGATCATTCCTGTCTAACACCGTGCACAGAACCCTTTTAGGCTCTTTACACACAAATGTGGAGCTTTTGTACCTATAATCCACATGCAAACTGATAGCAAACCTTTCAAATTGATCACTTTCCCTTCAAACACATTTATGTTCTAACCGGCAAGTCTAAGCTTTTAGGGACCGACATCAGATTTCGCGAACGGACCAAATGTTGGTTGAACACCTCACAAGGTTGGCTAGAAACTCTTTTAAAATAATAACAACAAACAAACTTGTGATGAAAAATATATCTGCAGATTTTTTTCAACATTGATGTGTGGCTATCTATTTTTTCCAAATTTTTTAACAGAAGAAGAAACATACACACATTCATGTGCACTTAGATTTGATGTCTATTTGGTCTCTTTATAGTATATAAACAAACATTTGCCTTTGGGGATGAATTAAGTACAACACATACCTAAGTTTGGACACAGGTATGTTTGCCAAACTTGTGTCCAGTACTGGAACATTAGGGTGAATTGAGCTGAACTGAAATGAAACATTCCTTAAGAGGCTGACTGCTGATCTCACTCTCTTCAGATTTTGCACAGACCAATTCAAGCATGTCTCTATGAGAAGCAATTAATGGGCTTGATAAAACCCCCACATTGTCACTTGCTCCTGAACAAACTATGTCCTAAATTCTTTATGGGCTCTTAAACGTCTTGTAGAGAGATGAGAAATCAGGCCTGTGATGAGACGAAGCTTTAAGGAAGAAAAAATAGCTGCTTAAATCAGCAGCGTGTACAGTGCACGCCCCTCAGATGGAGGGATTATGGGTAATTAGCTTGTTTAAAGTGCAGAAGTACTCTCAGTGTTACAGCAGCGGCTATACTTCAGTTATAGATGTGGACTGACATCACCATCTATGTGTTGTAAAAATACCAACAATAAGCTGGCAAATGCTTACAGAAAAAGCAGAATCTGACATATTTTCTTTCCTAAGGCTACAGACAGAGGTTTATGTTATCTGTCACTGGGAGGCTGGGCAGCCTCCTCGCTTTGCTGTAAACTCGTATGGAAGCTCGGCCAAGGCCTGTTGAGGAGATGCCTTTTATATGCCCATTCAACTCCCAGCTTCATTTGATGTTGTTCCCTCTGCTGTTAGCAGGGGCTTACATCTCTTCAATATTAATGGCCCATGGTGGGAGGCCCCATGGCACTTAATAGAAACATTCATTATTCAGGAGGCCTATCTTGTGGTAGGCACATGTACTAATGTGCTAGTATGTATACAAATCAGCTCATGATGGGGGCTTTTGTGCATACAATCAAAAGCAAATTTATTAATAAATTCAGCCCACCGAAGAGAAAATCTGTTTCTTAAAGAAACCATAATCATTGGGAGACAAAAGGGTGGAGGGTGGAGCCAGCTTCACTCCCAATAAAGAGAAGAAAAAAAGGTGTGTCTGTTATAAGTCCATGCAGTGCACACACCCTCTTCCTTCTCTCCCTCTTTTAATGGCTCTGTTTATTTGTTTTCAGGTTTCGTTCAGTTTGAAGCCCTCATCTCTGAGTAGAGCCATGTCAGACTTAAAGAAAAGACTGAATCTGCAATGCTGTAATGTTTGTTTGAGGAGCAAAATTCAGTAAAACAGCTTTCTTTGTACTTTTTCCTTCTGCTTGAAAATCCTACTCATGCAGTATTTTCATTCAGTATTTCACATTCACACCATCTCGCATATAATTTATGTAAAACAATAATTTTTTCCCTAGATATATCACCAATTTCTGAGTGATTACCTTCGAATTTATTGTTTAACTCAACTACCTCAGCAAGTCCTTCCTTTGTTGCATAGATAAGAAATAAACAGTAAATATTCAAGCTTCTTTTAGGAGCCGATATTTGTTGGCGTTGGAGATTTCTGTAGGCTGTCAGCTCAAATAAGTTATAATCAATACACCAGCTGACCACATCTGGATCCAATTAAGTATGCGTTCTACCTCTGCTTGGTTTCTCTTTATGAGATTAGTCCAAACGCCGCAAACAACTATTTGCTATTCTACATGAAGATGTGGTGTATTGTATTTCCTGTCCAGTTCACACTCACTGGTATATAAAAAACAGATAAAAATGCCTGACACTTTTCTGGAGTGTGCAGAGCTCTAGCTTCTTCCTCCACTGAATAACACACCCTGCTTGACTGACAATGAGAAAGTAAAAGGATAATGAGCTTAATTCAGAAGGTAGAGCGAGAGGAAGCGATACCCAAAAGAAGTCAAGATGGGGAAAAGAGGAATTAAAAGAAGGGATGAACCTATCTACACCACACCTCTTTGTGTGGCTAATCTGGGTGAAGCATTGCAAATCAATTAACCGAGCTGTTAACTTCCGTTTTTAATTGGCTTGAGTTAGATCTGAGTGTGTGGTGAAGAAACGAGAAGCCAAATGAATCAATGTGGAAGCACAGAGGTCTGGTGGGTTAACCACAAAGCACCGGTGTGTTACCAAGCCTAATTAAATAGTATGTGCACCCCCCAGGCCTGACTCCTCTGTGACAGCGAACGCACTGGGGCGGACAGAAATGTGGTTTGTGCAAGCAAAGCCCCAATTATGGGAAACAGTTAAGCGATTCCAGGTCGTGACCCAGGTGTTGCAGAGGTGCAGCAACAGGGAGGGTTTTTGCTCTAACTGGCAAGGTTTGTTGAGCAAGAAGAACAAAAGAGGTGCCCCACCCCACACACACACACACACACACACACACACACACACACACACACACACATGCACAAACCCCTGCTAGTCTTCGGTTGACTAGCTACATTAGGAACAAGTAGTTATTCAAACTTTTGTTTGTGAAGTTCATGTTTGGTTGCTGTTTTGTTTTTATTAGTTACTGATGCAAAACTTCCTCTCAAGGGTTTCAGACTAACCTTGTGTGAAGTCAGAAGACATTAAACTCTATGAGCAGACATCTGTGCAAACTACATAAAGAGAAGGCAGATGTCAAAAAGACAGCTCTTTAAAATACAGCATCTCTGGCTCTGTTATGTGCATGTGCTGGTGTGTGTCTGTGTGTGTATACACATCCATGCAGTTGCCTTTGCAATAATCCTGAAGGTGAACAGAACTGCGAGCATGACACATGCAGCCACATTAACAATTATACATATTTTCTCTTAATTAGAAAAGAGAAGCAGAAAGACAACCCCCCAAAAACCTGAGACACACCAAATATTTAAATATCTTGTAACAGTGTGCGGGGGGGATTGTTGTACCTTGAGGACCCCTCATGAAGGTTTTTTCTTTTTTCTGGGTCCAGTCAAAAACAAGCAAACAAAACAAAACAGCTAAACAGAATATTTTGTTCTCCTGAATTAATCAACATTAATCAGACACCAGATATATTTTAATGATGCGATGCAAATGCATCACATTGCTCGTATTTATGTTCATCGGTTGTGGATAAAATGAAGCATTGGTAAAATTTCATAAGTGTAGACCACTTTTCACAACATGGGATCTTTTCCTTATCCCATATTCTGGATTATTCATGTATTAGGATAGGACAGTGCATATTAATGATACAATATCAGATTTAGAAAGATACTAATTTTAATCCACTGTCTCATAAAGACTGTTTGACCACCACTTATTTTAAAAGGGTACACAAAGGGATCTTTAACAGTAAGGGATATTGCTACCCAAGCTGAAGAATTGTGATAGCATGCAAGGTACACCTTGCAACAGAAGCTTATTACACACACACTGACTGGAGGAAGAGGAGTGCTGGCAGGAAGGACTAGGAGCATATTGTCGGTACACACCTCAGTGATGCGTGGGTTGGTACACTTTACGTTCTTGGTGGACAGGTTCAACCAGCGGGTGGCGTAAGGGCTGATGGGAGGGCAGTGGTGCCGCAGCGTACACCTTCCCTCTCCGCTGCACCATCCACACTGGAATTTCCTCTCTGCTTTCAGACACATGCCACAGCTGTCCCGCTGGGCGGCACACTTGTACAGGTGCACTGCAAGGCGATGGAAGAAGCGCAAAGAGCACACAACATCAGAGTTTTTCCTTTTTTAAGCAATGTGTTTGCAAAACAGGAAAAAGCGGCTCAAATCAGCAGTGTTTACAGTGCACGTCCCTCAGATGGAGGAATTATGGGTAATTAGTTTGCATAAAGTGCAGAAGTACTTGCAGTGTTACAGCAGCGGCGAGACTTCAGTTATAATCTAATGTGGACTGACATCACCATCTATGTGTTTTGCAAATACCAACAACAAGCTGGCAACACTTGGGTGAGGATAAGTGAGAGAAAAAGCAGAATCTGACATTTTTTCTCTCCTAAGGCTACAGACAGATGTTTATGTTGTCTGTCACTGGCAGGCTTGGCAGCCTCCTCGCTTTGGTCTAAACTTGTATGGAAGCCTCGGCCAAGGCCTGTTGAGGAGACGCCTTTTATATGCCCATTCAACTCCCAGCTTCATTTGCAAATTTCATGTATGATTATTTTCATTACCATGTAATTAAAATAGAATCTCATTTGGGATTTGTGCAAATGTGATTCAGATGCATCACAGATAAACGCTGCCGTGTTGAGCTCTCCTTATTAAAGACATTTGCACACAGAGTTCATAAAACATATGAGAGTCACCCATCTTTATTCTGTTCACATGTACACTCTGGCAGCAACATCTTTCATTTCTACCTTTAATATTCTCCGGGTTATCAATAATGAAGTTGCCGTTCCACACCACCGAGAAGTCCACAGGCAGCTCACTGATCCTCGTTCCTTCATACAGATACTGGAGGCCAAGAGTGGTGAGGAAGACAGAGAAAGAGGCAGAAATGCGGATCAGGGTGAAAAAGAAACAAATAGTTTGGAGGTTTTCAATGGGGAGTTTGGGAATTAGAATCCCACTGGGTCTTTGTGAAGTAGATGCAGCTATGCGGCCTTCTAGTGTTGCGCCAACTTTACATCATCTCAATATCTGCGCTGACATTGTGAAAAAAAATGCAAGAAATGGGACTTTTCGGCAGAGGTTTGAACTTCTCTTCTGGCCTTTACAGCCATCCTAAACTGTCTTATGTGCCCTTAATTTCAAGCTGACTTCCAGTGAATGTGTTTGAGGTTCCACTGGGAGTATCCAGCAGAAGTCAGTATGTGTTTGACTCGAGGGCAAAGTGATGTTGCACTCCTCTGTGGTGTAATTACTTAGGTTGCAGGAAGCCTATTTCCACTGGCTAAATGACACACACAGTAACATCATCACACAGCATGTTGCAGTTTGGTGCAACGCTTATTTTGTGGAGGGTTGCAGGGGATGCAGCAGCCTCCCATAGCTGGTGTTAATAGACTTTGGGGACAACATGCAGAAATGGCCATAGTTGGTAATCAAGCAACTAATGAAAGTCAAAACCAGCACATCAATCACTCAGTCTGGCTCAGCTAGTAGCTAACTTACCGAGCTGTTCTGGCACTGTACACTGGAGCTGTTGAAACGAAGGGCCGTGACTCGATGGCTGACCCCCTGGATGTGAAGGACGCATTCGTAGCCTCGCTGACCAGACTGCGGCTGTGGCAGATTCTTGGCCTTCAGGGTTATAGGCTTCACCTCCCCAGCTGGGATCAGAATCTCCTCAGAGGGCACGAGCTGGGGGCAGTACTGCATGGTGCAAGCACACGGCAAAGACAGTCAACAAAGTGGACAATAAATGAAAAAAAAATTAGCAAAATGAGAAGAAGCCACATCAACAGGAAGGTTGATGTTCCAGGTTTATGTCAATCTTATGAACGTATTAAAAAAGATAGCAACCGCAAAATAATTGCTCATGTTAAATAAAAACTCAGTTTATATATTTTGTTATAGTTTGTATATACATATTATTTGAGCACTATTTATTATAAATGGACTGCTTGTAAATATAAATAATAACAACGCAGACAACCAGAGTAAACCATAACTAAATTAATCTTATAATTTCACCATATTGCGATGTAAAGTTAAATGTGTCATAGTGTTGTGGAGGCATGTTTAAAGTAGATGAACTTGGGTTTATTTCTAGTAAGGAACACAGGAGTACTGACTGACTGACTGACTGACAAAACTCACTCAATGAACCAGAAACAATGCCCCAAAAAACAATTACTTACTAAATGAGCCACAGGTGGAAATAATGAGTAAACACAGGTGAACTAACGAACTGATACAAACAGGAAACTAGGAACTTTACTAAATAAAACAGGACACCAAACTAACTTAAACCAACACAGAACCCCCAAACCCTAACAAAAAGTATATAACAGCTTTAAAAAATACATAGACACAAGTCCTTCTAAGTCCTTATAATCATGACCATATACCTCTTAGACATTGTATCTTTTAATCTCATTTCAAACTAGGGTGTGTGCTTGTGGACATCATTTCAGGTCTATATTGTTAAACTAAAACTAACCCCACCATCTGAAACACAAATTTTCTGTCCTGCTCGTTCATGTTCTGTGAATCAGGAGATGAAGTTTTCCTGTTAACTAGTAAGACTCTCTTTTGAACACAGAACAACTTCCGGATGTTTCTTGGTGCTGAATCATTTCAGACCTTTAAACATTAACTGTGTAGCTTGACAGTCATCAGTTCTGGAAATGTGATTAATTCTAATTGTAAGTATAATAGGTTAGTGTGTTTCTGATACCATCATCATGAATTATGCGTATTGCTAATTTTTGGAGTATCAGTAATGAACAGAATGAACTTTTCTAGTTACCCTATGTGATTGACGTGGTCAAAGTGATCTCACAACACTGTTAAGACTCGCTGAGCTTAATAACTCCAGGAATAATGAACTGCTAATTGCTACTGCGAACAACAAGAGCTGTGAATGACGAGAGGCATTGTGGAAACGAGAAGCGTTATGGCTGCTGGAGATTTCCTTTGACGCAGACACAGTGCTGCAACACAGCAAGACGCAGGCAGAAGGGAACGGAAGAGGAAATATGTGTGTTAGTGTGTATTCGTTTGTGCTCAACCAACCTCAGAGGTGTTGACGCGTCCCTCCTGGAAGGAACAGCTGGAGGGGTCATGGGTGCACAAGTTGCGGTACTTGCACCAGTGGCACCGGAAGGCACTGTTCACACAGGACAGACACCTGCACAAGCACAAAAACACACACATGTGCACACAATGGGGTGAGCGTTCAAGGAGGGGCGGTAAGTTTGCCAAGCTGAGGGGAAGTGGCACAAAGGAAATGAGATCAGAGCCCAAGTGGGCACCTGCTGTTGTTGCATCCTTGTGGCTGGCACAGTAACCAGTAGCTACAACACTAAGTTCCACTTGCATATATTTTCTACTTCTGTACAGTAACGCTGCATGCTATGCCCCCATAGCAACAATTACATGGATAAAATTAAGAAAAAAAACAGAGTGGAAGAACTTTGAATAATGAGGACAAGTAAAAGAGCGGCACAGCTTGATCTTTCAATTACCATTAGCCCTGCATTGTCTGAGAGTTGCTGCAATCACCAGCTGCTGAAGCATGTGCGTGCTTGTGTGTTTGCATAGACGTACTTTTGCTTTTAGAAAATGTAAGAACATGAGTCTGAATTACTATAAATGACAAAGGCTAAACAGCATCCTGTTGTTTTGCTAAAGTAAACATACAAATGTCAGAATGTAAACATGGTGTTGCAAATCACACAGATTTCCCGTTTCAGTCACTACAAAGTCAACAAAGGTTTATGTTTTTTAACCAGCCATGCTTAAAAAGCAGCAGATTTGGTTGCACATCATAAAAAGAATGCAATGACTGTAAAATAACTAAGTACATAAGTAAGTTGCCGCTTGGGTTTAACTAAGTCTATAAGACAATTTCCTTTGGATCTGACTGGCAACAAACAGCTTCTCATTTTTATCTCCTCCTGTAGTCATGGAAACGATGTCAACCTGTTTCAGAAGGGTCAAATTATTCCTATGGATCAAGTGAAGCAAACATCTGAGGAGTGAGGAACTATGATCATTTGATAACTTCAATATTTGTTGAAATTAAATTGTTAAAAAAGCTACAGTACAATTCAGCATTTTAATTGTAAAAGTTAAACAAATACAATGAAGCTCAAGGGATTGGGACTAAATAGCTGTATAGCCTTATAATAAGACACCTACAGTATAAGTGAGATTAAACAGGAGGATTCAGGTCGCTAGGGCACATTAGGACTGGTCTCTAGAACAAAGGTAGAAGGTCATGTGGTCTGATGAGTGTAGAAACATCCTGTTCTAGTAATGGGCATCAGGGTAAGAAGAGAAGAGGTTGAAGTGATGTAGCCATCATTCCTCATGCCTACTGTTCAAGCCTTTGGGGGGAGGCTATGAGGTTGCAGCACTTGGTCTGTTCTAGGTTAAGTAAGTCCAAGGTGTGAGGTCAGGTGACTTCCTGACGCCACAGACATGTTCCAGGATGACGGTGCCAAGATTGTGAAAGAGTGGTTCAGGAAACAGGAGGCACAATTTTCACACTGCAGAGTCCAGGTCTGAACTCCACTGAGAAACTCTGGGATATAAAAATAGAAAAAAAAAAAAATCTCTGGGATGTGCTTGAGAATTGTACAGTGGTCCAACTCTCCTGTCAACACTAGAAAATCTTTTAAAAAAAAAATCAACACGGGATGGAAATAAATCCTGTGACATCACTGAAGGCGCTCTAGAGGAATGTTAGTGTGTAAATTTTCTTTTAGACAGGCAGTGTATTTAAAATGGGCTGCACAGTGGAGTAGTGGTTAACACTGCAGTCTCACACCAAGAAAGTCGTTGGTTTGAGACTTGGCTCGGACAATGACCTTACTGTGTGGAGTTTGCGTGTTCTCTTTGTGTTAGCATGGTTTCTCTCTCCAGCTTCTTCCCACTGTCCAAAGACATGCATGTTCAGCTGATTATTTAAATGGTCCTTGGGAGGGACTGTGCGTATCTGGTTGTTGTCTCTGTGCTGGCTCTGCGACCTGTCCTGGGTGTACACTGCCTCTCGACCAGTACTTGCTGGATTAGGCTCCTGCAACCTTTCTTTGGAATATGTGGTACAGCTAATATATGGATAGATGGTGCATTTAAAATGCATGCTATGCAAAATACTCATATAACTCATGTATAAGCTCATGAAAACATTACACCCCACAGTCTTGTCTGAAAGCTTAAATGCCAGATTAACATGATACAGACCGAAAAAAACTCATGTCAGCATTTAATCAAGTGTAAACCTGTCGGGTTACATGGCGATGCCCCAGACTCGCTTTCAGTCTGCTACTGGAAGCACAAAACCTTGTTAACAACTGATGATAAGTGCATGGTGGTACATTTCCCTTCAGAAACCCCAAAGCAAAAAATGATTTATTCTGTCTCATGTTTCAGTTATAAGACAGGCAGTGCAAACAAATAGCTTTTGAATATGGTTTCATGCCACTGAAATACAACTAATTTGATTGCATGTCATGTCTCTGATGAGCAATCACATAACAGTGAATTAGAATGATTTAACTGCAAATCTATTACAGCCAATATGAGCTAATCAAATCAAGCATAGCGACTTGATGGTTTGTTAAGGTGAACAAAAAGGCATTAATGATACCTCCTGCATTTTATCATCAAGACTCATGCATTAGTTATATGATCTGAACGAGGTAGATGCTGATTGTTGTCTCTGAAATGTAAAAGCTGTACAGCGTTGAGGAAATATGCACAAGTATGCAAATATGTCCAAATTAAACCTCAACAGGAGCGTTGAAGTAAATACACTTTCAAACAGGGGAGAAGAGACAAGGTTGTCTCTGCATGCTGCTGTTTAAAACACAACATTCATATTTAATTGATTATAATTGAATTATCTACACAATGCATTCATGAACAGTTGTTCAGCATGTGTATTTGAGTCTCAACTGACTTCCCTTGTCTTTTTGATTCGACGATGTCTTATGCACATTTGCTTATGGTGAAATATTCATTGGTGCAAAAGCTTGGAAGGGAACTGTGGTGAGCACACAAATTCAGAGGAATAAGGTCAGTTCACCTTTGGGCAAATCGAGTACACAGTATATCTGTGTAAAAGGAAGGGAATAGAGCGAGCAGGGATTGGCACCAGAGGGTGCAAAAAAAGAGTGTGTTCTCTTTTCTGTCAACGTGCACAAGTATGTTTGTCATCCCTGCTTATCAAAGTTGATGAGAGAGCTAGTAATTGCATTCTGTGTCACCCCGACAGCGCTCTCAGGCAGCACAAGATGTGGAAGAAAAAAAGAGGGCAGAGATTCGGAGTAGCGTTGCCCAGTGGCTGAACCATTTTGTTTTAACATCATAGAAGTAGTCAAAAGATAATATGACATGCCATCATTCTGGCCCCCCTGCTAGTGTCAAACCCTGACTGTGCTGCCTCTTCGTTCCATTCAGCTATATTCCAGAGTCAGCAAAGCCTTTAGGATCTCGCACAAACACTATCTGCCACAGTGGAATAAAGTGAATGATTGCAAAAGGCACCGCAGACACAGACATCTCCAATCAAGGGATTCAATTCAACATCACTCAATCAGGGACAGACAGGGCATGAAAATGGGCGTGAAATCTCTCATGAGGACCTGTTAGGCAGAGCACATTGTGCTTTGTAATGCAGCATGTTTGAGATGAAGCATTCATTAGCACAACAATGCAGAAACTTCCCATTATGGGGCACAGGGAGAGATCAGATTGAGTTAGTTTTTACACAGGATCATCTTAATGGGCAGGAGCTGCACTGATGCAACAGCAGACTATAACTAATCCCCAAAGCATTGATTTAGCAGTCCTGGGCAGCATTCGGAGGGTGTTTGAATGGATAATAAATAGACTCAGATAGGAATACTTACAGCTGATGGACGCTGCAGTTGTAAAACTTGATCTCTGTGCTGATTAGCATCTGACCCGTCTCCTTAGAATTTAGCCTCAGCTCAACGCCGGACCAGTCTGAAAGAGAAGATATCAACATTTACTCAACGTCTCATAGCTTTAAGCTATGCTGGAAATGTGAACAGTATAGGTCAATGGTAAACAGATTTATAAAGTGGAATTTAATCCGATGTTGGTTCTGCTCTCATATAGGACTTCTTATTGCATGCAGATGAGGATTTCGGGGCCAGAGTGGGGATTCAGAGTCAAACCCTAATCCTTTACTTAGAAAAATGACCATGTACCTGCTTTTCACCCCCAGTGAGTCTGCTAACCTAACTGTTTGTCTGGATCTAGCAGTTCATTCACTGAGATTATTTACTGAGATTGTTCACTTTGAAACATCTGGAACTGTTCTACCTGCTTTTCGGTCAACCTCTTCATTAGAAGACTGGTTTTGATACCTCACTTCCTACATGAAGAGAGCAATCTCACCCCATCATTAATTCTCATTCTTTCAGCACTAGAACCTTCAGTTGGTACTTTTTCAGTCCGTAAGGTAACCTGTTTTCCATATTTATTGGACCTTTCAGCTTTTCAAATGTAATCTTTCAGAATATTCACCTCTTTGCAATTAGCAGAAGCATGAGCCTCCTTACACTAACTGTGCCATCCATAGTTATTATTTGAGATTTGTGAAGAGCGGAGGTGTCACAATCCTGCAGGTTGTCAGTATAACCATGCTTCAGCACACCTGACTCAAATTGATGAGTCATTGTGTAGAGCCTCATAGACTGTTGGATCCATTTTCATCTACAACGAAAACCTGTAGGACTGCTGCCCTCAAAGACCGACTTTGGACACCCCTGGTACAGAGTTTTATTGAATAAAATTGTAAATTAAAGCTGTGTCAACCTGCTCTATCAGCCTTTGTTTAAATGGTGCAGCCTGATTAGACCTAACACTTGGGTGCAAGCTAAAGTGTCATAGTAAATATTCACATTATATAACATGAACGGTGCAAAAGGGAGAAGCATTTAACCAGTAGGGACTTAGTTTACCTGCATCCATCTGAGCTCCACAAAAACAGCCTCTCATCTCCCCCCTTTGAGAATACTGACTCCATATATTCAGCATGTACCTGTGTGTAAATGTGTACGTGAAGTACAGTCTAAATTACAGATCACATTCAGTGTGTAGGAGGCTTGCTTGACCCTTAGTGCTCAGCTCTCCCTGCAGCACCTGTTGGGATTCAGGGCTAGCTTCTCACATGTCTATGTAGCAGGCTCATAGCAGATCTCTAATACTGCACGTTGGTCTCACAGGACCTGACACACAGCTACAGATGTCCTGCCTGCACCAAACCTGCTCTGGAAGCTTTCTCCTTAGTGGGAAAGAGTGTCAGCTATTTTCCTAAATGAATCCTCACAATTTCTTCCTGCACTCAGCATTTCTATCAGCATGGCATTTCACAGCCATGAGTTTTATTGCAATTTCTGTCACATGTTTTATTGTTCTGCTCCTATTGTCTTATTTCATGCTCTCACTTTCCTTATTCATCTTCTAATTTCTCTTCAGGTCATCGACATTGCACGATCAATGTTTGTGTGCAACAGCTAGGTAGACTTGTTAATGGGACCAGGGACAGAGGAGGTCAGCAGGAAGTGGCCTCAGGGGAATGGACGTGGAGTACAATAATAAAAAAGGGAGGTGTGAAAAGCTGGATGGATAGCTAGCTGGATGAAGGAGAGGCTTAAAGGGAGGATTGGTTGACATTTACCTGAGGGAGAAGATTTATATTAGTGCCTGATGCACCACTCCCGTTGGGAGCTCTGAGCAAACATGGCTGTCATTTACTCACAGAGGGAGGATTACCAAACCTTCTAAAACACACAGCGATTTCCACACATTGCACATGATATATTATTCAGGGTGTTTGGTTTGTCTCCCTGTGGCCATCTTGGCCTGCAAACAGGACAGATTTCTTGCCAAACAACAGATGTTAATATTCATAATGATATATGTTTGCAAACAAGTATGTTGGCGAAGCTGCTGTAATATATGTATATTAGGTATTTTCCAAGCAGCCTGAATACCAAGAAGGTCGTGAGATTACCATTAGGAGTATTATTAGCATTAGCATTATTAGCATAACAGAGCTTGTTAGCATTGTTTGTTCCTGGACCAAATATATATTTTTATCTTTGTAAAGACAGATTTTTGTGTAAGTTGTGATAAAAACAGCCGATTTGATTGTTTTTAACCTCTTGCAGCATGTTTATTCTTTGCATAATGTGGAGCTATAAAAAGATCACATTGCACTGAAGATCTGTCAGTGTGTGCAGATAAACATTTAGCTCACTACTTGTGAAACAAGAGTGGAAATGGGAAGCAAGGATTCTTTCATCGCTTCAAATTGTCCGGTGACTGAACTTTCCTGTTAAACCTTCCCACTTAGCCAAATGTGATGGAAGCGATTTGGTGCCCTGCAGCTCGAGTGCAGGTTCAGGGAACCTCAGCCTGCTCCTCCATCACACCTAATATGGACCAGTCTTGTTTGCAGCACACTTCACAACAAGATAACTGATTTTGAATCCACAGGTGCTTGTTAGACAAGCGCCTGTGTTTAAAATAGGAGTGTGAGAGCACTGAAGATCTGTCAGTGTGTGCAGATAAACATTTAGCTCACTACTTGTGAAACAAGAGTGGAAATGGGAAGCAAGGATTATGGAAAGCAAATTATTCCTCAGCTTGCATTAAATATATCGCAGACCAGTGTGTTTGTTGCACGTACCTTGGTCGGTGGGTATGATGGGAACGTCCTTGGCAGCGGGAGACACACAGAGTATCTGGTGGCCACTTACTAGCCCGTCTACCTCTGTTAAGTTGCCAAAAGAGCAGGTGATCCCCGCAAAAAGGTCCGGAACGTTGTTCACCGTCACAAGCAGCTGCACACAGGAATGAGAAGATGTTTTTCTTTAAAATAAATAAATCCAAAGGGAAAGGGAACTTTAAAATGTGATTAAATTTATAAATAAGTAAATAAATGAAAAAAATGTAACCTGTGTCCTGGATAAACATGTATAGCAAAATGTTCATTCATCCATCCATCCTTTAGCTACTGCTTATTCCTGAACGGGGTCGCGAGAGAGCTGAGCAAATCCCAGGTGACATTGGGCGAGAGGCGGGGTACACGCTGGACAAGTCGCCAGTCCATCACAGATGGCAGCATGTTTAGATCTTAACATATGGATATTTTCTGTAGATGATCTTGTTTATTTTCAATCGGCAGAAAGCATCAAGTGGTAGATATTGTTGAAAATAAACTATTTCTGACATTTACATGCATCCCAGCATCTGCTGATGGACTTGTAGGAGGATTTTGCAGTGGTCCACTGGAGAGCGGTGACAGTGGGGTTGGACCATCCAGCTGCTTTATCTATAAATAACTGTGTTTTGCACAGGGTTTGTGATCTGGCTCTCCAGCCAAGAGAGGCAGTCGGGATAATTATCACCATGGCATTTCACAGCCTTGTTTCATTAGCTGTTATTTTTGGGCCACAGTGTTTGAAGTTTTTCTTTGTTTTATCTGCCTCTCACTAAACACCGCAGGGCTACTGGGACAGGCGACGGCAGCTGAGCAGCTTACTTGCAGGTCTTTAAAGAGATGCTGACTGTCTCGGTATACGGCCTACACTGCCTCCCTCGTTAGCTGCCTGACTCTGATTCCAAATGATTTCTCTTTTTCTTTACTGAGGACCTCTCCTCTTCCCCCTGTTTTACTTTCACCGTGTTTGTGTTGCTTCACCCTGAGGTGTCAGAGAGATGCTTGATTACAGCAATCACAGCAATCAGGGTTTTTTTGTTCAATTTAGAATTCTCTGAGTAATCTCTCACATTAATTAGCTCTCATCATTGTCAGGCACACATGTGCAGTCTTCACACACACCCTCTCAAACACAAAAACATGCAGAGACAGCAAGATTGTTGCAGAAAGTAAGCATGTCTGAGTGTTATGCTGTTGCTCTTTTTGTTCTCCTGTCTTCCTCAATGATAGTGGTGAGTGTTTCTTTTTTAAGCTTGGCTAGCTCATAGTAGATTTTTTACTAAGTGTAATTTGATTTTTTTCTTTCTTTCTGCTTTTCTAGCTTTCCTGGCACCCACATAAAGAGGCTGTGTTGTCATGGAGATAGCTGTCTGCCCCTGAGGAATTTTTTTGAGCTGTCTGAATTTGTGCTGAACAGTTTGGTGAGATGACCCTGTCATAGAGATGGTTGACAGGGAAGACAATGTTAAATTCTGAAACATGATTAAATGCTGTTTGCAAAATAGACAATCGTGTAAAGTCAGGCATATGTCAGAGCAGGTGAAAAAAATATTAAGACAAACCTATGGCAAAACAAGGACAATAAAATATTAAATATTAAAATATAATAATAATAAAACCATGTTTTATATTTCCCATTCTTCACATCTCAACTTCATCAAATAAACAAAAACATATTTACTTTGAAAATATTTTTTAAACAAAAATTATCCACACCCACGCACACACCACACACACACACACACACACACACACACACACACACACACACACACACAGTGTGATTGGTTTCAGGAAAATGTTAC
>JBAMHX010000015.1:3388745-3417233 GCA_037177515.1 Pseudomugil tenellus
ATATACCTTTGTAAAAGAAACAACAAAAAACATAAAACTAACACAAACACTCGACTAACTTACCTTATGTTTATATATCAGAATGAAATTTGTTTTTAGTACATGGCTGTTGTGACCTTGCTAGCATAGCATGCTAAAGCTAGGTCTACAGACTGAACACGAGATGGCATGAATACCTAAATATGAATGGAGTCTTAGAATTAGCAAACCTGAGAAAGCTTTAGTCTGTTTTAGATGAGAAAAAGGTTTGACAACAACATAAATTTAGTTGTTTATTGTGTTGTTGTCTTATATTTCTCACCAGTTGTTTCTTTCAGTAACATGTTTTTTCTTTTCTTTTTTTGAGTTTGGTTTCTGTCAAGTTGGATTTCATGTTTAAGCAGCATTTTATATCTTCTCTGCAGTAAATCTCTGGCTAAGTTCACCTGCTGGCCACATATCTGCATTTGGGTCTTATCTTTCTTTGTCTCCTGCTCTCCTGATTCCTGGCAGCTAATAGGTAAAAGAAGTTAATGATGTTTTCATATGTTATTAACATTTTCTCATTCTTATTATCTTACAAGAATAGATGCTATTATTACCTCGGCCAAAGCGATAGTAGGTTATGAAAATAGATCTTGGTCTTACTTGGATTCCATTAAAATTTCAGGAGTAATCAAGAACAGTGTCTGGATCCAGAAATACTTTAAACGATTCTTTATTTTTGTGAGAAAGGGCCATTTTCAGTGCATATGAATATAACTTCGTAATAACTGGTCAGGGTTTTGGGCCAAAAATACATGAGGAGTTCCCAGCAGGTTTTTTAAAGATATCTCTAAGGCTTCCCTATTTCTGGCTGCAGAAACTGACTTGGCCTCAATCAGTTTTTTACATTTGTCACATTATTCAGGAAAAAATATTCAGCTTTAAATCTAAATTTGTAATTGTCTATCTGCTGCTGTCACTACCTAAACCTTGGAAACAGAACTTGTTTTATTCAATTTTTTTTTACTTGGCTTTACCCCTTTGGATAGAAAGCTTTCCATTTGAGTCCACATTAACTGGATGCAAAGCTTTTCTCAAACTACTCAAACATCTACAACAGAAAAAAGTAGATTTCTGTTAATTTAGCATCTCAAAAAACATCTACTACTCACTACAGTGAGTAAATCAAAGGTAAAATGAGTGTGTCTATGTGTGTGTAAAACCAAAAGCATGTGTCAACGTGTGATACTTTAAAAGAAGCACATTCATCCCAACTTGGACAGGAAGAGCCTTTTCCGGATGATCTCTGTCCATTTTCACTGAGCCCATGTGGAAATAATGTACTGTACTCTGCTGCACCCTGATAACTTTAACACCTACACACCCACCCACACAAACATGTCTTGGCACACATATTGAATGCTCTGTAACAAGTCAGCATATGTATGCCTAAACACCCACACGCTGCACTTAAAAACCTTCCCATCTAATGTTTATGCATCAATCACATTCAAGACTTGGTGAACTACTTTGTGGGTTCATTTAAACCATCCCGTCTCTGCTATGTGGGCAGAAGTTTGATTTTTTTTCTCTTTATTTTTCATTTTCAAGTTTGTGGAAAGTGTAGTGTTTACAGGAAAATGTGTGTGAGTAAACTTACAGGTACGCTTGGCTCCGACACAGCGATGCTGTCTGGGTAGACGGTGGCCTTCACGCACTGGTTGAGAGAAGCGGCAAAACGATACGGCTCGTCTGCACGTTCACATCGATTCCTCTGAGAGCATCTGAATAGGAAGGAGGAGAAGGAACAGAGGATAAACTCTCACCAACACTTTATTAGGTTGACCTGTTCAGTTGCTTGTTGATGCATATAGTTACTCAGCCAATCACATGCCAGCAACTGGATTTATTTAGGCACGTGGACATGGTTAGAGCCACTAACTGAAGTTCAAACATCAGAGTGGGACATTGGTACAAGATAGGCTCATCTGAGAATTTCAGGAATTGCTAATCTGCAGGGATTCTCCTGCGCAACTATCTCTAGATAGAGATCAGAGGAGAATGGGCAGACTGGTTTGAGGTGATACAAAGGCAACAGTCATTTAAATTACCACAGGTAGCAATTAAGATAGCTAAATTATCACCTATGAACACATATTGAAGCAGATGTTCTACAGTAGCAGAAGACTACACCAGGTACCACACCTATCTGCTGAGAACAGGAAAATGATGAGGCTACAATTCACACAAACTCATCAAAACTGGAAAATAGAAGTGTGAAAAAGGTTGCTGGTCTGATGAGTCTCCATTTCAGCTTCAGCATTCAGATGGTAGGATCAGAATTTAATGGAAACATCATATAAGTATGGATCTATCCTGCCGTGGATCATGGTTCAAGCTAGTGCTGGTGTATTAGAGTGGGGGATATTGACCCATTTTGAGCCCCTAGCACCAACATGGCATGGTTTAACCACCACACCCTACCTGAGTATTGTTGCTGACAATGTCCATTTCTTTAAGAGAACAGTGTAATGTCTTCTGATGGATACTTCCATCAGGATGATGCACCATGTAACAAAGCTCACATCATCTCTAACATAATGATAAGTTCACTGTCCTCCAACGGCGTCTGCAGTCACTAGAACTCAGTCCAACAGAGCAGGTTTGGGATATGGTGGAACACCTGGATAAATGTCCAACAGCTGCATGATGCCATCATGTCAATATGGAACAAAATCTCTGAGGAATGAGGAACATCTTGTTGAATAAATGACACCAAGAAAAATAGGGATACCCTGAAGGAAAAAGTGAGTCTAACCTGGTTGTAGTGGCCGGTAAGTGTACATTCTTGTGTTCTGACAATAAAAAATCACAATGTAAAAAAGTGAATCAAATCTGTCAGTTACAACAGGAAAGAAAACACAAGCTTCATATGGTATTAGTATATCACATGAAAAAGAAAGTGATAATTGTTTAGAATAACAAGTTAAAGGAAAGAATGGAAATATTTGCTTCCAAATTTCAGGCTTGCAAAAGGATACTGGTGTTAGATAAATGCTCTGATAAAAACCAGTGTACAACACTTAAAGTTGACACAGTGACGGAAATTAAAATCCTATCAAACATCAGAGGGAAGGAGTCGGGATGTAGGGAGGAAATAACAGTCATTGTCTCCTCAACATGATGCTATTAGCTCAGTTTTATGACAGCAATGACAACCTATGTTTGAATACCATGTTTTACACGACACTGTATGAGTACTTAATGTGGATTCGTCACCTTCTGATCCACAAACGGAGTGTGAGGATGTTTTTTTTCCCTCTCTTTTCATTATTGGGTCATTATCAACTGTGCAGATTTGCACTCTCATTCGGGAAAAAATAAAGCATACAGAAGCATAATTCAGAACTAATGTCATATGTCTGTATGTCTCTATTTACTGATCAAAGTAAGTTGACTTAGAATTAAATCAATCTATAATTAAATTCAGCAACACAATCATAAAAGGTTGTCATATTTACCATCATGATGCGTATTACATGTTTAAATCACATAGTAGCTACTGATTGTTAAAGATTGAAGAGTATATTCAGCTTTGTCCTGCTTAAATAATCACAAGCTTTATGATGGCTTTAAGGTAGCAAATGTCTCTACAACAAATTGCCTTCATGCAAATATGTAAGCCATCATACCATGAACAGTATTGTGCCATCAAACAACCAGGAAATAAACTGGGTGGTCCTTTTCATCATTGATATGTAAATGGACATTTGTGCTTTTTTGTATTAATGAAAGTTAAACAACTAAAGATGAAGTTTTCTTGTATTTACTTGGAGCATTCAGAAAATGTTGCTTTGCAGGCCTTATAAAATCAAGTGTTCTCAAAGTCATGAATACTAATCAAATGCAGAAACAAGTGGTGTGTAACCACTTCTGGCATCAAGAAACAATGCGCCACACAACAAGCTACGGCGCCACAGAACAAAGCACTACCCACTCAGATTATATCTGTCAATCACTGCCCAACTTTGGAGATGTAACTAGTACAAATTACGAGGTGCTTACTCATAAGAGATCTTAATGGCCAGGCAGGGTATGGAGTACCAAATGATACGTCTTCATCCCTCATTAAAACTCTTCTTCCTACATCCCATTAAAACCAAGTGTTCCCTGCACCCTGCTCCAACCAAAGGCTCTCTATCCTCATTCAACCAAGCATCTTAGCATGTGGCTAACTGGCTGACTGGCCACAGTAGCTCTAATTGGACTCTGACGGGCCAGGCGCTGTCCATGGTGCTAATGTTGCATTGCGAGTGTGTGTATGTACACATGAGGGTGTGGGCGTGTAGCAGAGTGTATTAGATAGCTATCATGCTTCTTAACCACATACTGTCACACATACAGAGTCTAAGCTACATCTTCATCCACACACTGTGTGTAATTATGTTGTCAGAAGTTCAAACCATATCTTACAGCCTCTCATGTACAGACCTGACCACAGCAGAGCGAGTACATATATACAAGATGCGCCTATGTAAGAGCAGAGAAGTACTTTTTGATAATGGCTACACTTATTTAAACTGTGGATTTCTTCCTTTAATATGATATTTTCTTCCCTCTTGAACTTAGATTGGCTCCATTACTTCTATTTATCTCCATCTTTTTATTTTCTCATCGCTCATGTCTCCCACTTCCTACTCTTTGACAAGTTGAAATTAGTACACCTTTCTTAGTCAAGGTGTTACTCCTGTCTGCAATTTGGCACTTCTTTTACATCCACAGTGGCAGCAGAAAATGATACTTAATGTGCTTTCAGGTTTGGGCTGCGGAGCCATGTTTTATGCATGTCTCCACGCTTTATGGGTAACGATGCAAAATCTGGGCAATCATTAGGTGACAAAAAGCTCTGAATCGATTTTCCTCAGTGTGATTTAAAGAAAATCATTTTGGTGGGGCGAAGTAAGATGAGCGCGCAGCCAGGGGTTGAGCCAGCAGAGGTGGGAGGCATGCAGGATGGCTGCTGTTGCCATGGTTTCTGGAGACGGTCATTATCTTTGTGTAGTTAGAAGCTGACCCCTTGCCTCTCTCATTAGCTGAAGAGCATGCCACTGAGTGTTGACTACAATCCTGCTTCCCTCATATTCCCCCTTACTGACCCCACACCTTCCCCTGTAGACTTCCTTATCTTCCTGTCTGGCCACGGCCTGTCACTCTTCTGCTTAGTGTTTCATCAAGCCATTTCACACATGCATGCTCAAGTACACACACACACACATATGTACAGATAAGCAGTGAAAATGAATATAGGGAGTTCTCCCAGTCCATCCCCAGTAATAAGCTTCTCATATCTATTTCCCCTGCAGCAGAAGCCAGAGGGAGTTGACCTGGGTGTTGTGATTCCAAAGCGCTGTCCGTGGTGCTGAAGTAACTGCTTCCACTTCCTTTACTGCTCCACAACTCCAAAGCATGATCACACTTGGTGGAGTCATGTCAGGTGACATGTACACTGTTTCCTTCTGTGGCAGTTTGCAGTCCTGCACTGTTGGAGCTGGAACACCAAGGTGAAAATACGGCCCAAACTTAGCATACATCAACTCATAAACAGACAACACGCTCTTTTAAAGAGTAGCTTTTACATATAAGGGCATAAAAGATGTTCTTGCTCTAACCTGAACTGTAAATCATGTTGGTGTAGCCATAGATAAAATATGTAACCTGTGACATTTCCTCTGAGTTGTTAGTTATTGGAAAAAAACTAAATTGAAATGCAGATTAACTGATCATCCATCAGTGTGAGCACCTTTGTAGAAGTAGAAAGGTTTGAATGTTTGCTGCTCTGGAACATTCAGGTGTAAGGTAACACATTGCCAAGTATGAAAAGACATCAATAAACACTGCAGACCAGCAGCTGTTGCTGCCCATCAATCTTGGAAGAATTGTAAGACTGTTTTTACACAAGCTGGAGTGCATTGCTCTACAGTGAGAAAAGTGTTCACAAGAGCTGCCAGTCTTCCCAGACGCGAAGAAAGGACAATACCAGAGCGACATCTCTGACCTAATGGTCTCCAGTTAACATGCTATTTTTTAAAGTTCAGCACAGGTTAGGTTTGAGTTTTATCATAAAAAGTCATAACAGTTCTAGAACAATGTCCCTTCCATCAGCATAAACATCTCATACCATCAAGCATGGGGGTGGAGGACTCATGATTTGGGTTGACTCAGCAGCCACAGAACCTGGGCATCACTGATTTGCCCGTGAACTCATTTGGAAATAGATGTGAGGCCATCTACAACCAAAATTGCAACCAAACTGGTTCTCGAGGCAGAAAAAGGTCCACACGAATATGACAAAATGACTAAAAAAGTAAAGAATCCATCATGCTCTCTGGGTTTTGGTTTAGGTTTCTGAAAGTCTTGTCATGGTTGGCTCAGCTTTGCATTCATCTTCAGACTTTGTTAATTAATTTCTGCTATGACTTATTAGCTTACACTTAGCCAAGTCATTGTCACGTAACGGTCTTGTTTCACTTGCATTTCCCCGTTTTTGTCTTTGTAAGGTCAGTTCTTCTTATTAAAACCTTCTCCCTGTACCCGCATGTTTCCTGTCTCTCAGTCCTGCATTTGTATCCCCACATTCCACATCTGTCAAAGTCCGCTCAACAGGACATTTATCCCTTTAATAGTCTCCTCTATCGTTTAGCAGAGCCACATTCTCACTCAATAAATTTGATTGACAGATAAAAATAAACCTAACTGAGCTTTCTGTACCACTTGGTTTGGGTATATGACTAAAAATAAGGGTTTTTTTTATCCAGTTAGTGTTCCAAAGCTTGACTATTTAACTATTTTTGGTATCATTGACTGTTATTTCAACCTCTTGTGACAAAACACTGTTTATAATCATTTAAAGAAAAATAAAATATGCAAAGAAACATATTTCATTCTCTTTTGTCTCATTCTAAACTTTAAAGGGTTAAGCTGTGTAAAACAAATTATTTCAAACCTAAAAGAGTTTCCTGTAAAGAATAGTGGTCTCAAACTAATGTTACAACCAGATTATAATTTATTTTGCAACAATATTTAAAATCTTAAATGAAAAATATGTTTTCCTTTCAACTGTATGTGGTTTAACTAGTTGAATGAACTAGTTTTTACATTGTCATATGTTGTATAATTTATATAAAGAAGAATATCCTACAATGATAGAAGTGGAAAACATCTATCCCAGCTATGCTCATTCCTTTTTCTCTTGCTTAGGAGAATAAATCACCTTCTCACCTATTCTCCACCAAGGTTTGATAGAAACATAGATAGATAAAAGGAGTACACACAGCCATTCAACAGATTCAAACTTAAACACCTTGAAAAACCACCCTTGAAGGGACCGAGCATTCTGACACTTACATTTACATAATACCACACAGACCCCTGCACTTAGTCCTTCACACATCCATACACACCTTTAAACGTGCACATATATACACACTACTTGGCCTTGAGAGCAGACTGGGAGAGACAGACAGGCAATGGGGGGGAAATTTCAGTTCCACCCCCCCTCTCTCTCTTCCCTTAAGAAAAGTGTGAAGGCCTGTCTGATTGCTGCAAGCATGGTCTTTAAAAACAGGGGAGAGAACAGAGAGGAGCCATTTTAAAATTCCCTTCCTTTACCTCACAATGGATGGACCAGAACACAGCACACAGAAGGGAGACTGATGCACAGCAGTGATGCTTTGGTGGGTGGAGAGGGAGATTGAGGCTGGAAATATGGTAGGATGTGGACAAGATGATGCATAATTCATATTTGATGTGCTTGCAAGCTTTATTAGCTGTAGGTGGTACAGAATGATCAACATAATGAGAACTAGTGAAATGAAAGCTGCCTTTAGTTACAGTAGAAACCAATTTAAAGGCTGACAGAAATAGGAGCACGAGGAGTAAATAAAGTAAGCAGACACATATATTCATTACAAATATCTCATCAGGTCTCCCCCTTCATATAATGCTTCACCTTTTTACCTATCAGGTTTCGTAACCATGGAATCAAGTAAAACCTGCACACGTAGACAGCCTTCCTCCCTCGGCTGTATCCCCAAAGAGTAAAATATCCATTTAAATTCAGACAGTAACGGGAAGGAATCAAGATTGCAGTTCATGTTAGGGATAAAACCAACTCCTTTAGCTTGTTCTCCTGTGACTGCTAATTGTCATGGCATTACAGAGAAAGCAGCAAAACCACAATCCACTCGCTACATCTTAAATATCTCGTCTTGAGTCAGACTACAGAGTGACAGTTTGAGAAGAAAGAAGAGAAAGATTTGCTAAGAGACCATTGCTCAGAGTTCTGAGTCAGATTGTAGCTTCCATTGTGTGGGATGAGCAGAGGCATTATGGGAGGAAAAATCAGTGAGTAAGCAATAGACACAGACACACTGTTGTTTTAGGGTCATTAGCTGTATTACATAGATCCTGCCCACATAAACTGTACATACTAGTACAGTAAACTCTCTGTACGTGTGAGGAATGTATGGAAATATTGATAGAACTCCATGTTTGTGATCAATATCTCATTAGGCTCAATTGGCAAGATGGATGCAGTCTCCCTCTGACTGCTAACTGAGGCTGTTGCTGATGAGCTGGCCATTAGATACACAGCCCGACATTTACAATGGACCAAAGCGGCCATTTTCACTGCTGGACTAATTGTTGTTGCCATTGGTAAATTAGGGGGGATTTTATGTCCATTGGTTGAGGTCATTTGTACTGTAGTGCTGTGGTGTCATTAAGATGCTTCTTAAAATGATAGATGAATGCAGCGGTGTAGAGAATCAAGCTGCACATTATGTTATATGAAACGGAGCAAAAGAAACATCCAGACGCAAGGTACATAGGTGCTGTTAGGAGGTGCACACATGCAGCTTTTTTCTAAATTTTGCTGCCAATTTGTTGTGTTGATGTAGGTACAATATGTCTGTTGCTTTTATTTCATGCAGATTGTTTGCAGAATAGCTCTTGCATTTTTAAAATCCTCCAAAAAAATAAAGGATTTTGATCAGCTTGACATCTATGGGGCCTAGAGTTGTTCATGCACATGTCTGCAACTATACCGCTTAGTCCAATGCAGGGGCTCGGGGAAGCTGGAGACTATCCCAACAGTTAGCAGGAGAGATGCAAAAGATGTATTTGATCATTTCTCCACATTTGGAAGTTGGGAAACTTGAAATAAATGCAAACTTAAATGTAAACTAGCAATCAGTTGTTGCTTAAGGGTTAAACACAGTCACCTTATGTGCATTTCATTTTCTACTTCAGGCAGACATGCAAATATTTCACTGATTAATGCAAGTAAACTAAAAAAAGTGGATAGATCGTTGCTTTTTAAAAAATATTGCTGATTATAAGTCATGATGCTGTTCCCTGGGATGATTGCCTGATAACTCTCAGTCATGACCAGCAGTGTGTTTATGTCAGTGCAGCAAAAATATAACCAGTTATGGAAAACTCCCAACGAAAAACCTTTATAAATAGATACATATAAACTATATCATACACATTACTGAAAAAGTCCCACAGATCAGCAGCTTCCTATTAGAGCCCAAGTTATAAAAAAATGTAACATATAATGCAACAGATTAAATCATATCTAGTAAATTTACAGTTCAGCTCAGCTTTGTGTGCAGTTGAAAAACAACAAAAAAAAGACTTTTGAAAATGTGAGCTGCCAAGTTTTGATTAAAAAAAATCCATCCAGGGGATTTATTGGTTTTCTCCATGTCCTCCTTTCCTTTGAAGCACAGCCATCAGTGACCTATACAATCTGTTCCAACAAGCATGTTGAACCAACCATTTAAGTTCTACATACATTACGTAACGGCAGCGCATCATCCATGACATATTGCTCAGACAAACTCTCAATACTAGTTATCTCCTGACCTTGGCACTGAAGCACCCTTGAACACAAGTCAGACTAATCCTGACAAATCTCAACTAAAGCGCTTGTCCTCTCCGGCTATGTAGGAATGAGACGAGAGGATGGAGACAGAACCCTGATGTGGGACATTCTGAGATGGAAAAGCTTCTTTTGGGCATGATTAGACAGCTAATCCAATAGTGAGGAGATGCAGGCGAAGAGACAGAGGGAATGAGAGGGAAAGCATCAGTGTTAGTCCGTGTTCTTGGATTGTGGTCAGACGGAGGCTGAACTAACCATTCATGGGACCGCGACTGAAGAGCGCTCGAGATGATGAGCTTCCTTTGAGCAGCAATCAAAATGCTGCTCGCTTTTGTGGGCCGATGAGTATGCAGCATCAAACACTCTCTCACTCTCATTCTTTTCTACTCATTCTTATCCTCACTCCCTCCCTTTTCTCTCATTCTTCATGCATTCAGTGGATGCCTAGCAGCTGCTGGTAATTAAAGGACTTTGGAGGCTCAAACCACACTGAATTAGAGAGGGAGAAGAAAAGAAGTAGTAAGAGAGAGAAAACAGAGATGCCGATCCCGGACTCACTGCCTTTCTCTCCCTCTGCAACATTCTCTCCTCCTCATCATCTCAAACTACACTAATGTCCTTCCATGTTTCTAATTAGGCACCTCAGAATACTGCATTTCACTGAACACACACACATACACATACAAAAGTAAACATAAAGAAGAAGAGCTAAGGGAGGTTTTGAGGGGAGTAATGGGGGGTGCATATTGTGGATGGCAGCTGGAGAATGAAGGGAGGTGATCAAAGCCGATGTATAGGAAGCCAACCATCTCTGGAAGTGTGGAGGATTCCAGAAGGGAAGTAGTTTAAATTGGAGACAGTAAAACAGTGAGCCACGGTGAGCTAAGAGGGGATGAATGGCGTCGTGCAGTCGCCGTGAGGGGTTCTGAGAAAGGTGCAAAATTGGGAAACGGGCAAGATCATTTCATAAAGTCAACAGTGGCTCGGGGTCTGGATAATTGAAAGCAGGGAAAAAGGCAGAAGGAAGAGGTAGTAATCACAGCTGTAGATGACACACTGGCTGACAAGAAATATCACTTTGGGTGAGTGTGATGTGGGGAGCTCTTCACAAGAAGGATGCAGCTGCTTTACCCCTCCCAGCAGTATTTGACAAAGACATCCTTCTATTCTCACTTATATTGAAAATTCAAGTCTTGATGCTCATCAAAATGATTTCACACACTCATTCTTATTTCTTCTTTACAAGAATAGGTATTCTTAAGTATTATTGTCCGATATGTCATTTTAATAACCAAAGTTTCTGTCAGAGGTATAATGAAGACTCCTTGGATTGTAACACAAAAAGAAGTCAAACAACCCAAATAAATCACATCTTTCATTAGGCTTGAGCAGTTGGCAGCCTTTACGAACTTTACTTAATGATGTCCCCTCTGTGTCTGTCTCCAATTTTATTTTGTTTTCTACCTCATTCAAATCGATCTCTATGACAATGTGTTCAGGCAAAGACAAACACACTGGCAGCGCATGCAAGCACTACCTAAACTTATCAGAACTTCACACACAAACACAACTTGTGTAACGCAGGGAAGCGAGTTCCTACAGTGTAGTGACATATTTTCATTACCGATATGTAAAGCATTACTGTACATGACACTGTAACCGAAAGCCATTCACCTTTTACTTTGAAACTTACCCAACACAAGTCACGTCAGTGATGTTGCCAAGTAGACAAACACCATGAATGATGCTGATTCGAGTTTAAAAAGTTGTTTATGTGGCACTGCAATTAGCTATAATCTTACAGGATGAATATAAAGACGATAAGATTTTTACAGGTAACCATGCACAAGTGTGCAGTGCAGAGCATGTGCAGATGGAGTGGGGATGTCAATGTTTGAGATGCCAAGCAATTCAAATTACAGTCAAGCTACTCAACAGAAATCTGCGTCTGCCAAGTTGCCGAGAATATAACTGAAGAACCAAGATGGCACAGTCTTTTTGACTCCATGAGTCAAATTCATTTGCAGCCCCAGGGTCCCAGAAAAGGAATTGTTTTGGAACTTTGATAAAATACAAATTAAATCATATTATTTCCTAAATATAAGCTCAAACAAATAAATATTAATGCCATTTAAGATTCAAAAGCTTGAAGGACAATCTGTCATGCTGACGGGTTGAAATTTTAGTACACTAGCTTTACAAAATTGTCTCCATTTATCCCATTTATATTTATGGACTTCCACTGATACACTGCTCCTGTAAGCTACTTCACATTTATTCAGTCACTGCAAGCTTTCTAAATCCATATCATGAGCCCTCCCCCACCATGCTTTATAGTTGGTATGAGGAGTTTGCACTGATGCTGTATGTGCTGTGTGGCTTTCATCACACATGGTTAATTTTGCATTAAACACATCCACTTTGGTTTTCCAGAGATTTTGAGAATTGTTCAGATGCAACTGCAAACCAATGGTGCTTTTTTTTTTTTTTACAAAGAGGAGGCTTTGTTTTGAAAACCCTCCCAAACAAACCACCCTTGATCAGATTTTTCAGTCTTTTAACCAACTCTTCAGTGTTCTTCTCTTGAGAAGCATGAAAGCAACTACTTTGCTGAGATTATTGCTTTCCTCCTTAATATCCACTTTAAAGTTCCAGAGCAAGAAACTATACAACATCTGATTTGTAGATAACTTTCACATTTGCTTAAGATTAATTAATCAGCCGTGTTTGATTGGCTGGTACTTACTCTTTTAACTCTTATGGAAAAATTAGGAAAATGTTTTTTTACAAACATCTTATGCAAAATATCAAATGTTCTATTCAGCTGAGGTTTTACTCAACTGATTTTAATATTCGTGAATGATTTATTGACATTTTATACCATCTTGATAAGCCTGAGAGCAATCCAACATTAGTGTCTGAACACGGTTGGAGATGACCTCCAACCGTTGTCCAAGTCATACAATCTGACCCAAGAAGGCAGCAGAGCCAAGAGTTAAGTGTAATTGATTAATGTTTTCCAGCAGGTACTTTTATCCAAAGCAACTTACATAAATGGGGAGAACATGCAAACTCTATAGGGTAAGACCACAGACTCTCACTTTTCAAATAAGATGTTTCTAAACTTTACAAAATACAACTTTTTGTTCATAAGAAGCTGACTGAAGCAGCGCATGTATTCGGAGATTTTTTTTTTCCTCACATTGCTAAAAGTAGGAACTTTTTTTCACAATATTAATGTTAATTTATTCCAGCGTTCCCACATGTTTAGAATGTGCGAGTTAAAAACACACATCAGAAACGATACTTGAGAGCACAACTGTTAGGAATGTAATTTATTTTCTAGATAGATGTGGATGTAACCGTCTGCAGACCCAGCAGCGCTCCTTTTCCTCCTCTAACTTTTTTTCTTTCCCCGGCCAGAGCTGACAAGGGTCCTGCCAGGGTCAAGATTGAAAAAGGGGAAAGGGTGGGGAGGGGGGGTTTGGGAGGACCAGAGGCAGGTGGCACAAAAGGTCCCTGGCTTTGAGTGAACAGATGGTCTATCTACCGTAAATCGGGGTGCTGACCTTTTCTCCCTACAGTACAGTCCACACAAGTATTTGTGCGTGTACACACAATCCGACCCCGTCTGCACCCCTACATGCATGCGCCCATTTGAAGCAAGCCCCTCATTCACATACTTGGGAAGGCGTTCACACACCAAACACAAGCTCCGAAAGCCATTCACCTTTTAGCATCAACGGCTTTTACATGCTGCCGATTTAAATTCCTACTAAGCTGAATTATTCCAGTCCCCACCACACCTACACAAAAGCATGTGATTAACAGCCGAGCACAGAGGCTCGTGTTGTGGTAAATGATCCCTGTGTGAAGACACGCAGACTGCAGGGAGTACACAGCTTTAGTCGGCCCCTCCTGTTCCTTTGCAAGCACATGCTGAATTACCTTGTCGCTAGGCAATTATTAGTCCTGTCCCAGCTTTGGAGTGATGTAAATTACTTTAAGTGCACTTTGCTGGGGCCGCCATCACGATAATGATAATTGCAGCGGTGCTCTGACACACACAAATATTCAGCTATACCTTTAGAGAAAAGGTCTGCATTTAGGGAAGGGCAATAAGTAAAGAATTCAGGACATAACAACTTTGTAAAGCACAGACTGATGACAGATTGTGTTTACTTAAGGGACAAAGAGGGGGGATAGAGACAGTACGGACTATCTCTCAGCTTTTTTAGCATTGTTTCGTATCCATCTTCTCTTTTTCTTTCTATCCACCTAATTGCAGCTACACTGATTGCATTTACAAATGGATATAATAAATAAGTCATTTTGAATATATTATAAATAACTCCAGCAGTTTAGCTTTCCAGAAGGAAGTTTCCTTGCAGTAATTGTTCGAGCCCAGCAGGTGTCACTCATGGCTTCTATGCTTATTCTGAGGGTGGGCGGTAAATACCCCCAAACTTTCTCACAGTTTGGCCTCACTCGATTTAAACAGCATCCATTAAACATACAAAAATCTGAGCTAAAAGCACACTCAACTGCTATGGTGAATGACAGGCTGTCAAAAAAAGATATTTCTCTCTGGTCTGTTTAGGTTTGGTCTCACCTGCAGAAAATATCAAGTAACATAAAAGCAAAGCAGCAAACACAGCAGCGGCTACATGACGCTCTAAAACCAGCTCTGCACCTCTGACGTATGGCTTTCTAATTCCAAGCAGATGCCACCTGCTTCCCACAAACTCTGCTGCATCTGAGCTAAGGTGGGAAAAGTAACTTTTATGGCTTTGCATGCAGAGAGTGAGAACCGTTTTGGAAGATGTCAAACACAGTTTTCATGAAAATGGTCTACAACTGGGTATGAAAGTGATTAAATGATACTCACATGTTATGCAGGACACACCAGCCGCAGTGGGGATCCCCAGAGCTGAGACACTCTCCACAGGTCCCGTACTGCTCACATGACTCGATGGGAACTTGAGTAACCTGCAAGCAATGACAGGTTTTAATGAAGCACCAAAGAAGGCCTTGCAAGTATTTAACAAGACGTTTTTTTTTTAAATATAAGATATTTCTGCCTCCCTGAAATGCACAGAAAACAATCCTATTTTGATTAACTTTATGTGCATAAGTATGCCAAACATACTCTATTTGTTTTTGTGTGAGATGTCAACTCCACAGACAACTGTCTCCTTTGTCCCCATGACATGAAAACAGCTGTGAGCAGCTGGCATCAGTTGGCTGAAGAGGTCTGTTTCTCTGCCATCAATGAGCTTCTGTCTGCCCTAGGGCATCTGTCCATCTCAGTAGAGCCTGAGCAAACACACCTTCACATGGGCTAGTGGTGACAGATGTAGACACTTGGTTGCAAAAAGTGTGAAATGTGTCGAAAGCTAGTGTCAAGTTCAAGTGTCCTTCTATCGTGCTCAACACACGTTCTCTGAAACAATGTTTTAATGCATTTAAAAACACTATCAGGGCTGTGGTGCGTAATTCATTCCAAAGGTTTAAATGACAGGTAAGCAAAATTGGGGAAATACAGTAAAACAATTATCCAGTAAGCACTGAGATAAATCTACATTTTATTGAGGTTAAATCGACAAAACTCATCAACTTACACTTGAAGAACTTTGGTGCAAATGTTATGCAGAAGCAGAGTATTCCCAAAACGTTTGGGAAACTTAAAAGCACCAATTTTCTCTGGGCATGCCTTTACTGAAATAAAACTGTTGCACAGAAGTTGACACACTTACATGTTGGATTTAAAACAGAATGTTTAAACTATCATTTCTTCATCTTTTTGTCTTTCATATGCTTTGCACATGCACTCAGCCACAAACCTCGTGGGACAGGCCACCGGGTTTCTCTGGTCTGCCCCCATACAGTCTAAATATTTGTAAGTGACCACTCTATCGGTGCGCAATACATATCAGCCTGGCTCAACCTCCAAGAAACCACATAAACTAGACAAGAAGTGGGAGAAAAACACAGGCTCTTTTTTAAATGTTTCGAAATCTGGGCACAGATAACCCTAAAATCATGAGAGTGTGCTTGCAGAGGGAAATCTGTGATGGATTTAGTTACAGGTTGTTGGCACCTGTTCTTAAAATTTCCATAAAATCTACTGTCTGGGTACTAAAATGCTAATGTCTACAGCTAAAGCACATGGGCCAGAAATCTCTGACTAACACCTGTCTAAAACCAAAGTCACAAACCTTCATTTTACCAATTTTAGCTCAGTTCATTCAGTTTGGCATCACTTTTATCAGCTTCTGCAAGTCTAGTCCAGAGCATCCCAAAGGGGTGAAGGTCTGGATTCTGTGGTAGCCATTAATATGTGAAACAAGCTTCACATCAAACTTGTTCAGAGGCCGTTGGGCTAATATAGCATGTTACTAAAAGTGAAAAAACTTTCCAGTCGAACCATTTACTAAGAACTACATTTCTCGTCCTGTCCTCCATCTTCCACTCTCTAAACCGCATGTGAACACTGGGTTAAAGTTATTTATAGAGAACCAACGTCCTTGTGTCTACTCAGTGCATCTCAATGTTTGACAATCATACTTGCAGAAAAAAGTCTCCTGAGAACTTCCACACTGTATCTGAAAACAACATGAGAGAGAAACACAAGCTTCTAGCGTGCCTCACCTCAACTCTCCAAATACCGAGTGTGAGTCAGCTATGTGATCCTGAATCTGGCTCTATTTTCAGCTGCATAACCTGCATTCATTCCTCGACTAGCTTTGATGTGCACGTACAGTATGAGTGTGTGTGGGAATGTGTTCATCTGGATTTTTGTCTCTGTTTCTGCCAGACATGGTTTTGCTCCCTCACATGGCTTTCAGTCTGTTTGCTCTGTAGATCCAGACGTCAGTGTGTGTCTGTCTGTCTTCATTTGAGTGTCCCGCGGGGTGGCCCTACTCACACCCACATGTCATGCCAGGAAAGGGGGCTGCACACATTAAGCAAAAAAAAAAAAAAAAAAAAAAACCGCTATCAAGGTGCTGACATGTGTGAGTGTGTCTTTTAATTTTCTTGCAGCTGCTTTTGCTGGTTGATGACAGCCAACACCAAACCTCAGACTCGGATAAACACCTAATGAGAGTGCAAATAACACCCTTTAAGTGTTTTTCTGACCCTGTGCATAACACCCACTGGGTGATATTATTTGGTGTCAGCACTATGGGGCATAAAATAACAGCTCAGTATCCATTAAAGACTTCTCTTTGACATATGTAATGGATCTGATTTAAAAACAGCTGATTGTGAAACATATAGCCTCTGAAAAGATGGAGCTGCCATGAAAACTAGGAGCATTATGAGTTCCAAGCTGCATATTTTTTTTCTTTGTTTTGTCTCCACCCTAAAAAAAAAGGAAAGCTCAATAACCATCCACCTGTCTGCTTGGTCCCAAACCCTGTGGTAGCAGAAAGAGGGTCCCAGAGGACAAAGGCAGCCACTGACACCGTGGGGAGTTGACAGTCTGTGTGGCAGTTCCACCACGGACACTCCTGTTAGATTAACCCCCTGTCACTTCAACAAACTCCATTTGTGTGCATGTCTTGCCTCGCTTCGGGACAAACAGGTGGCATGCTGTAATGAGCTGCAGAAAGGGGTCACATCAGCAGCAGAAGCAGCAACCGATGACAAACAAGCCCACCATGAGTGAGATCTGACTGAGGGAACGGCAGCTTAGCCTGTGTGTGTGTGTTTGTGTGTATGTGTGTGTGTTGATCCTGAAGCAACTGAATTTTTTAACCCAAATAAAACATTCACATTTTCCTCCAAAAACATGTGTGAAACTTTATAGTGTAACTTCTACACAGGCCCACAGCCATGAAAGGGTTACAGTGTGGAGACAGCTGTCAGAGTAGTAAGCAGTGGTGGGGGTGGGGGTGGGGGGGGGGGGGGCGTCTGGGTGTCCCTTATGGAGTACTGTCTAAAGACAGGCAGACACAGAGCAGTGTCAGCTAATACAGTACAGGCTGAACACACAAAACACACACACACACAGGTAAGGGATGGAAGATAAGCACTGAAAAAGCTCAGAATAGGATGGAAATAGTGTATATATGTGACTGAGAGCATATTGATGTTTAGACCAGCATGGGTCCGTAGTGGAGATGGGGGGAGGGTGGCCACAGAACGGGGATCACAGCAGCTGTTGCCCAGCACACGCTACAGTCACTCAACACAGCAGGGCTGCACAATGAAGCCCCTTCTCCCACTGTGTGTGCGTGTGTTTGGATGCACACATGCCCAGTGCCCCAACCGATGTGCAGATTGTAGTTCCCGTGCTTTTCAAGGAAACCAAAGAGGCCTCGCATGGGATCTGGAGGGGCCTCGTACTTTCTGTCTGTGCTTCCTACCCGCAGCTGACTTGAAGTAAGATGAGGACTGTCGGGACGAGTCCACGTAAATGAATGCTAATAAAATTCCAGCTTAAGATGACCTTAGCAGGGGGTTATTCAACTAAAGAGGCTGCGGTGGAGTCACACACTTAAGAGACCTGGATGGCAGAGTGACAGCTGGGGGTTAAAACAGCTTCCTTTCTCTTTCAAGGCTGAATAGACTTCATATTTCATTACTGCAGTCAATAGTAATGAAGATGTATTCATTTCTGATTTCTACTGAAATGCATATGCAGGGACACAGAGAGAAGGATGGATGTCCAGCCATATAACACTGACATTAATAAGCAAAGTTTGTTTCTGTTTGTTTTACTTTCCAAAGGCTCTGCAAAGTCAGTTTCTAACAGCTTCTTTGCATCTTTGCAAGGGCCTGTAAACACCACTGCCAATTTTGTGGTATCTTTGCTTAAAAAAACAGCAAACATAACAGAATTAGACAGATAGATTATGAAGTTCTTCTAAGAAGCTGCTTATAGGCTGAAAACCTGGCAAATTTCCACATGGCGTGTGAAATCAGCAAATGACACAAGAACTACACTGTAAATCAGCGCAAACAGGTCTTATGGAGTTATGAATCCTGCTCAGACCCTAATTAAGAGAACAGAACAAAAGGCAGCCTTACCCCAACAGCCAACATCCAAAGAGGAGCTTTAAGAAATATGGAGAACTTTTTCTGAAAGACTGACAAAATAAGAAAAAAAATGTCTACGGAGGTTCAGACGGTCCTGGAGGATGAGATATTGGCTTTCAAGCTCATTAGATATGTACTTGGTTGCATTTGCATTATAAAATCCATTTTTCTCTCTGTCTGCCCATATATTAGTAAATCCCTGCTTTTCTTTCCTGGTAATGTGCAAAATACAAATTGCAGAAGTTGTCTGAAAGGAGCACAAGACTTTTTTTGGTGATTAATATTATTATTTATGAAACAAAGTTTTAATGCATGCCACTGTTTTTTTTTTTTTTTTTTTTTGTGGACAACATCTTCATGTGACCTTTTGTTGTGAAGCGCTTTAAGTTATAAACCTAACCTGTCTTCCCTGCAGCTAAACTCTGTAGCTGTAAGGTGACAAAACTGCAGCAGAGAGATTCCTTTCCCAGAGTTGAGGAAAAAGAATGCCAGTAGATAGAAAGCTAACTGCACACATGCACTGCAAAAGCATGTGTGGTACCAAACAGTCTGTTAATGTATGTGCATTACAGAGCAGCAGGAACACTTTCATCTGTTCCAGTGTTTCTGCTCCTGAGAATGAGTCAGAGCTCCATTTCAGCTCTTCAGCTCTGCTGCCCTGAGACCCAGCCAGGCTCACTGCACCTCTGTGATGGATGGGGGGCACAGGGGCTAAGCTGGAAAGGAAGATGGAAAAGGACAGAGAAGACCAGAGCAGAGAGGAAACAGCCCACTGCTCTGAGATCTGATGGGACCCACTCTGTGTTGCCAGATGTGGCTGAGTGAAAGAGAAAGCGACACGAAAGAGAAAAATCCCAGCATCACTGGTAATGGAGAGAAAGCTATTTTGCACGTTGTTGTCAAGGCAACAGCCCAGGCTCTGACCTCAGGAACACCCCCACATCTCCCACCACCACCATGGATCCCTGCAGCCTTCAAAACCTTGAGCGGTGCATGGTAAACAGCTGGCACCTCTGGGACTTCCTGCCATCTACACCTCCTTTTAAATGCGTATAAACACAACCACACACACACACACACACACACACACACACACACTGGTGGCTCCCATAGACCCTATCCATTTTTAATGAGAGTAAGCCAGGCTACCACGTCACTGGAATGAGAGACATCGATCATGAACACAATACCCATTCCAGCAGAGAGGAAGAGGAGAGCATGGGAGGGTGGATGTGAGTACGTATTTGTGTGTGTTTTAATGTGTCTATATGTGTTTCAGCAGAACTAATGACAAAGGCACAAAAGCAGAGCCAATACTTGCTGCTGAATGAATGAAAACCAATAAAAAGCACAGGCCCCTGAGTTTCCCACTCCCACAGTGACCCTGCAGCCACTGTTTCCTGCATTAAGACTACCGACACAAGGACGTCTGAATCTTTTCCCCCAGCATGCCGCTCTTTAATCTGCTCAAGTAATCCAAATGAGGCAGCTCCTCAGGACAACAGCCTCATTTCCCTCGTTTCGATCTCGCTCTCTCCTCCTCCTCTTTCTCTTCTTCGCCTCAACTCGAAATCCATCCGCTGTTCTCGCTAAGACCCAAACAAATCTGCTCTGTAGGGTTGAGGCAGAGTTATCTCCTTCAGCTTGTTGTCATCCACCCACAAGGAATGACATTCTGTGTGAGAAAAACACAACGGCAATGCTGCATCCGAAAACAACGCACACTTACCCTCTGACTTTGTCGCACTTAGATAGTTTTTTTGGGGGGGAGGGATGCAAATAAGGAAAAATTACTTTGTGAGGTGTTTTCTGAGACTGAGTTCACTCAGTTGTTCAACACTATCATCAATATCATTCCAAATTCTGGCCAGCCCTGAGAGGAGAGGTTCTGTTGAAGTGTTTTGGCTAGCTCACGGATAATCATACCTCGAGACTCTCACCAATTACTCCCATTTCGATTAAAGGGAGAATTGGGGCATGGTTGTGATTGCTAGAGGGGGGGTGTGCAAGGGCTGCTGGTCTTTTGGACATCTTGAATTGATTGTGGAAAGACAACGCAACAGCTGGGAGCTTGCAGAGCTCACTATGAAAACACATTCTAGGAGCAAATGTGCTTAAGTAATTATTACAGCGTGCAACATGAGCATGTGACGGCAACACACATCTTCCTCATCTCGTACTTCAAAAAACTACAACCTTCATCCCCTAGGGACTGGGGATTTTTCTGTGTTCTGCTGAAACGAGCTGCTCCACAAGAGCTGTTCTGTTTTAGTTGTTGCTCTTGTTACGGATGTCAGAGCTGCTCCCTGACAAGTCATATGAGAGAGACAAGTTTTGCGTAGGAATGCAGGATATTCATTTTTTTTCTGCTGCATAACATTTATTACAAGATTGTCTAATGCGGGCAACATTCAGGATACACGGAAGTAAGCAGAATTGAATGAGAGATACACACCCCTTTGTGTTATTGGACCTTTTTCTGAAGGTCAGCCTATTTTATACGGGGTGGCTTTTAGCATAACTGCCTTTGAAGGAAAGGAAATAGGATTCAAAGTAGATGTTGCTTGCTTATTTCAAGAGGCCAAGCATGGGAGAGGAAGAAGAAAGGAAAAACAAAAAAAGCTGATGCAAAATGAAAAGATGCAACTTCTCTCACGCAAGCAGTCATCCTGCAGACTCCAGAAATGATGAGGTGTAAAAACAGGAGCTTTTAACTATTGCTGTCACAGCCAGGTCTCTTACTGCATCCATCTCCTTAGTTCTCTTCGTCTATTACCTCACTGAAAAGACACGCACAGACAGCCATGCACACATTTCCTTTTGTTTATTGGATTTAGGCTGAGCCCCTAGATTTGGGTCAATTGAAAACGTCAAGATGCTGTAGCTTCCTAAAACTGGATTTAAAGACAGAACAAATAAAGATATTTACAAAAAGAATAAGAAAAAGCTGCAGGCATTGTAAATACAGCAACTACATACTATAGCTATGCTAATTCCCTCTGCACTGATACAATGATAATGTGGATATTAAGGTTAAATTGATTAACATCCATCCCCACATCATCCTGCTTTGATTGCTGAAAAACATCCCCACCTCAACCCCACAAAACCTTCCCCACAAAACCGTGAGTCCCAGCAAGGGCTGGTGTCTGGCAGATCATCAGAAGTAACAGACTGGGAAGAGACAAACTGCCAGGCAGGAAAAAAGGGGAGGAACAGGTCAAGCATGCGTCGTCTGACCGAAGTTTGAACTCTAAGGTTCGGTGGCCATTAAGTGTTAACGCATAGAACTATAATTGCTTATTTAAAGTGAATAATAATACAGTCTGGTGTTTTCACCTCAGCAGCTTTTACAATTACCTGCACTGGGTAGAAACACATTTAACTAAGCCAAGGACACTTTTTCCAAGGACTTTTCTATCCACTTAGGTTTCTGTTGGCAAAGTGAAATGGACAAAAAGAAGTAGGCTTTAATCATTAACAAAATGAATTTCATCTGCTTGTGTAGGAAGTATTGATGCTGGTAGAAAAACATGCATCTTGAAGAGGCCTTCAGTTCATAAAGGTTTGCTTAAAAGGAGAGAAAGAAAATCTTTTCAAAGGGTCTTCAGTAATTTTTTCCAGCATTTCTGGAAAGATGTTTTGAATCTATTAGATTAAAAAATGCACAGTTACCGACAGAGGGAGTCTGTCGGAGTCTGAGGGAGGGAGTGGAGGCCTAAGAAACACCCAGAAGAACATCATCTCACAGTCTTAGAGCTGCTCCATGTAACTTTCTGACCTTAAAAATATGTGTTTCTAACCCATTTTGATGGCTTGTTGACATTTATTATCCACATTCTGGGGCCTCATTTCCCAGCAGGATGCTGAGACTGAGAGACCACACTTCACAACTTTTTTCCATTGGGATACTGTATCACTTTACTGCAGCAATTTGCCTTATGGCAGCGTGTCAAACACCAGCAATCAACATACTGGCCTTTTGGAACATGCACCGTGGCTGATTCATCAGAGAAAACACAAATGGACATTGACAGAGGAAGAGAGGAAGTGAGCACGAGAGCTCAGAGTTGGACATAAGATGGGTGCTAAATTAAAACTTCCCTGAGAAAAATAACCAAAATTCACTAGTGCTTCTAGTTATGTACTTGGATTAACGATGTGAAAAATTGTGTAAGAAATGGTAAATAGGAAATTAAATTTACTTCGGACATTGTAAAATAGATTGAAAGTCTACATATTAAAGAACAAGTTAAGTTAACTTTAGCCAAAACGTTGGATTTGTCTCACATATTTAAGGATTATATAAAGTAAACTCAAAAGCAGATGCAATAGACTAATGCTCAGAGGCAGTCTCTATTCCATTCGGTTGCAGTGATGTAATTTAAAAGCAGGTAAAAGAATAACAAAAGTACCAAATTGGGTCAGAAAAGAAGTTTAGGGAGGAATATTATAGAAGCGATAAGAAGTATTGATTGGTCAGCAACAGAATCTGAACTGTGCTGTGGTTATTTTCAATAGTTGATAGTAAGGTTATAGATAAATATGCTCCTATATGAAAAAGAAATTGTTAGAAGAATCAAGCAATTAAACATAATGATGTGACTCATTGCAATAACTATCCTAAATTAAGAAACTATGAAAATGAATAAATAAATAAACTCTGGTTCTGCTTTCTATACCATATTCCCATGCATGAGCATGCATGTTTCTGTAAAAATAATGACCCCAATTTCAAACTAAAATAATGAAAGACAACAAGACTTCTGTGAAATTTAGGACCTCCGAAAGCACTAAATCCCCTTTTTCATGGACATGTGTGCTAACAAATAACATACAGAACAAACACACCACACACGAGTCCAAACAAAGTATTCCATTTCAGCGTGTGTCCGCAGGACTGACGGACAGATGCAGGGATTAAAGACAAATTGGGGCAGCCAGCAATAAGGAGAAGATGGAACTGTCTCCTAATCTCTGTTTATGTGTGTTTGCGAGTGTGTGTTTAGACATTGCAGGCTTAAGGACCAGAGGGAGGAGTCAGTAGAGGGGGGGCGGGGGGGTTGAGGGAGCGTATAGGGAATGTGAGTGTAGAGGTAATGGACTGAGCGAATCGACCAGTAAGGAAGATGAAAATTCCAAGCAGTCAATACAGCGAGGAGTGTATCAATTATGTATGGCTTCAATCGTCTTTCTGGTCGTGGAGAAGAGTGGAACAGGTTCAATCAAAAAACTGTGTGTGTTTTGTTTGTATTACACTGCAAACATGCTTTTGTACATAGCATAGCCCAGTGAGGTCCTCTGTGCTTTGAATCACCTGCATCGCTATTCAATAGCCTATATCTTAAACAAGCACTGGGTAGAAATTGGGTTTTCGGCCACTATTTTAGAAAAATTTTCCTTTTCGTCCATCTGCATTTTTCACTGTGAATCAGACTTGCAAAGAAAGAAGAACATGTTCATTTATTCATGTATGACTTAAAATCCCTCACTTACAGTAAAAACACAATGTCAAGTACTGTTAATTACATCTCTGCAGCCTCTCCCCCCTTCCAAATACCATTTGCCCCCTTATACACAATCTAAAAGATGGTGAGATGGATACTGACAATACGATCTGAAAGTCCCTAAGCTCTTTTTCCGACCCTTTTCTTTTTTCCACTTATCTTCCCATCTCTGTCCCAGCACATACACACACACCTCCTGAGCCTGCTCATCCATGCTGCTGTGCTCGCTCTCCTTTAAGGCTGCCGGTCGAGGTGGCCTCTTTGCTCTGTAATTCAGTCAGGAGGCTAAAAGGAGGAAATTACATCCAAGCTGCTGGACCACTTTGAACTCTCAGCCAATGCGTGCTCACTTGCAACTGGTTTAAAGGCCCGCACTGACATTTAAGAGATGGACAAGGGGGGGCTGTGAAAGCTCCTGAGAGAGCTTGCGAATGCAGTCTGGCAAAAAAACAATAACAGAGAATGTCACACTGATGTACAATACCATGATTGTACATCCGGATTTAGAATCCTTTAAATGGATTTTACTTTATTTTTGCAGCTTTTCCTCTTTTTTAACCTCCAGTGCAAGCTAAAAACTGTACACCTGTGAATCCTATTTGCATACGTATGTCGCCTCACCACCAAAATAACGCAAATTATTTAATTCAAATCTTGTTTTACTGCAAAGCTGAATTAAGGAAAAGGGAGGTGTTCTTCCACTTGGGAACCTTTTAGACATCATGACAAACTGGACACTGATGCCGGTGAGAAAAGAAGCCACTTCGTTTCCTAATTTGACGCAAAACTAGCAGAAGGTTTGAAAACGCCTCAGAAAATGTTGGCAAAAAGGCAGAAAAAGATGAAGGTTAATTTTGCTCTGTTTGCAGCAGAACAGGTTTAAACTTCTCTATATGCTACAAGCAAGCTTCCAACCTGTTACTGCTCATTAACTTCCATCTGCTGCAACCCAGTAAATATCCCAGAACCTGTCCAAAGTGATGACGGACCTCAGATCATATTCATATCTCCTCACATTTAATTCCACTCTTTTCACTGACGTATTTATCTGTCAGTCCACCGGTCCCGACCTTGTCTTAACCCACCTGTCTGGGCCGCCCATCTCTATGACAACCTTCTATGTTTGTCGCTTCACTGTACCTCTTTGTCTTTCGATCCATCTCAGCTCCGTCTTTGTCCAACTTGTCTGAGTGTCTCTCAGCGGGATTCCAGGCTGTCAATGCAGTCAGTAATGAGGTGTATGCTTCAGTCAGCATGTGAGGAGTTAATAAGGAAGCAGCAGAGGCCATCACACATCAACAGGCATGAGCATGTGTGTGTGCGTGTGTGTGGGGAGGGTGTGATGACTAGGGAGCCTCCCTGGCACACTTACGGCTGTCTTTCGACCAACGAGGGTATTGATTTGCAGGGAAAAAGCAGACAGAAATGAATTCTGATCCACAGAGGGACTCTGCAGTGCACGTCTGAGTGTTCATTTTTTCTTTCTTTTTTTCTGAACGGGTATGCAGAACGTGTGTGTGCGTTTGAGCATGTTTGTTCTCTTTGTTTCTGCATCTCTCTCTGTGTACATGATGTACATACAAATGAAGGGTTTGGATACACCCCACTGCTCTCAGGGTTGTTACACATGTGTGTTTGAGTGATGAATGTTAGTCTGTGCAGAATAAGATGAGGAGACACATAAGGAGGGAGGTATGGATAACTAGGCTCAGGTGGTGAGGAATAGTTCATCTGATCCATAACTGTGTGTGTGTGTGATGCAAAGAAGCATGCATGCATGCATGTGTTTTGCACATGCTACATGTGAAACACAAATTGCTGCTCAGCTGGACTTCAGCACCGCTAAATTAATGAGAATCTCAGGAACTGTTGGAGCTGAAAGACCTCATCAGACCTTATAATAATGGCTATGATTGATTCCAATTTGACTCCGTGAGGAAAAAATACAGAACTAAGAAATGAAATGTGGGGGAAAACTTTTGCATTGAAGAGGAAATGATTAGATTTTAGCCTGTGAGGAAATTCTGTGTGTGACAGGGAGAAAGGCAGCAGTGAGTGATCTTCGCCGGTTTGTCTGAAAGTGCCTGGGTGTCTTTGTTTGGCAAGAAGAGGAGAAAAAAATCAACATAATGAGCCCAAACTGCCTTTGTGTCTAACTCTCTTCGTCTCTCTCCTCTACCCACCCTCTGTCTCTTTCTCCTGCTCCTCGCTGGATTCTCAGACAGCTGCCTCTGTGCACTCAGATTAACTGCTCCCCAGTTGCTTTGGGAAGATGTGAATTAAATAAACATTTTATCTCTAGGTGCTTTTTTAACAGGTAGGGGGTGGGGGGGGGGGGTGGCATTACACTTACAGTATGAACTTTTAACAGTTAACTGAGAGTGAGTTAGGAGTAGTTTTTTTCCAGTCCAAATCTGCCACAATTCCCATCTGTCACTACGTGGCCATGTCTGCCCCCCTCTTATTATACTTCTGCTTCCAAATATCAGATCTAAAAGCTGGCATGGAGGGTAATATTTCAGCAGGCAGCCAGCAGATACACTCTTTAAATCAGTGGTCTCATCTAGCCTTTGCTCTCTGTAATATTTCTCCTCAAATATTGTCTTACAGATATTGTCTGCATATGAACAAGCAAAGCGCCAGAAATGTGTGTTAACCGCGAAACTTTTGTTCTTTTTTTTTTATCTTTGCTTGAGATGATAATATTCTGGTTAGCACAGTGGGGTAGTGGTTAGTGTGGTCTCACAGAAAGACGGTTGCTGGTTTGAGCCTCGGCTGGGGGGTATGAACAGCAACCTTTCTGTGGGGAGTTTGCATATTCTCCCTGTGTTAGCGTAGGTTATCTCCAGGTACACTGGCTTCCTCTTCTGCTCACAGACATGCATGTCTGGTTAAATGGTCACTACTGGAGTGAGTGCATGTGTGACTGGTTGTTGGACCAGTGATGGACTGGTGACGTGTCCAGGTGTAACCTGCCACTCGCCTGCTAATTGCTGGGATAGGCTGTAACCTCACCGTGACCACTGACTGGATTAAGTGGTATAGAAAATGAATGAATGAGCATATGTTTTGTTGCCTGGACTGCAGGAAGATTAGCTTACATCTTGACCTCAACTAATAGAAATATTTTTTAATTAAACACAATCAGCTTTGGTCACGTTGGACTTGTGAATGTTACCAAAAACACTGGTCTGTACACCTTTTCAAATAGGTTCATCAATGTCATTTAAAACAAGAGGTGTTAGAGACATAGTCCAGGGTCAAAAGAGGCCAGAGGGTCAAATCTGGACTTTGAGATGAATTAATATAAAACTTGTACAACGCAGGAGGACAACATGCTATATCATAACTAGTTGAAAGAGTGCAGGTGTTCAGAAGCAAACAGATGAGGAAATGAAAAGCTAGCCATATTAATAATAACTTCTAGCTCCTGAAATCTGAATAAAAAGTACTTCAGATTTTTCACTCCGATTTATGAGCGATTAAATGCTCCCTGATTTTGGATCAATTAAAATGCACATGAAAATGAGTAAATATATTAATTAATAAAATATTAAGATACACACAGAAAAATACTGAAAAAAGAAGAAATAATATAAATTAAAAACATACATATATAATAAAAGCATAAAAATCATACAAATAAGATATTTAAATAAATCAAACTAAATTTGTAACTGAGGCAAAATCCTATTAAAACTATACCTATTTTCCTCAAAAAATTACAAGTTGTTCAAAATATTTTCTGTAAAGACATCTGATTTATTGAAAACATACTGATATCGAACTCATTTCCACAAAAACAAAGGAAAAATTAGGAGCTTTTTCTGCTTTCATGTTATTAGTCTGACCCACATGAGCTCAAACTGCGCTTTGAGAGTTTGACACCCCTGATCTGAAAGATGCATAAAGGTAACCACGGCACAGAATCTATGGCAACATCTGTAATTGGCATTTGCTGTATGATTTATGACCAAGCACACGGAGTTAAGTCGTCCACCCAGGAAGTGTGAAAGAGAGTAC
>JBAMHX010000015.1:3417333-3441144 GCA_037177515.1 Pseudomugil tenellus
ACACAAACATAAACACAAATATATTAATGTAAATTCACACTCACACATACTGTACAATACTAAATCCATCACCGGCGTTCAGGCTGACAGTTTTGTCAAAGTGAGCCGTGGGGGAGAAGAGAACGGCATTGTGGAATTGAGTCCTCCCATTGGACGCTTCTCTGACAGTGGAGAAGAAAGGCGAAGAAGAGAAAGCCGGTAGGGAGGGGTGGGGAATTCTGGGGAAAGTGTTGCACAACCCCAGCAAATGGGGAGAAGAAAGGGTCGAGCTGCCATGGGTAGCCCATCAAAAACCAGACGCTTTCCTGCTGTAGCCTGTTTACTAAGACTGGCCTTGTGAAGGACAGACAAAGAGCATATTGCAGCCAAGGCAGCAAGGCCACATCACTCACTAAAACACACACACACATACACACAGACAAGCACAAAAGACCACCTGAGTTTCTGCCAAATGCAGCTCATGAACCCTTGCCTTGGTTAAAAGACACACAGCAAACGCTTACTGTACCTGATGAAACATGCATGCATTTTTGCATGCACACACTGATATTGCTCCATTTAGAGGACAGCTGGTTGTGTAAAATGAGCTGTCAATACCTCTCCAACATGAAAGAACAGTCCAGACTAAGACCGAGATCTCCAAAGAGACACCATTGTCTCAGTGGTGAATGCTGTCCTATGTCAGAGCAAAGACAAACGCGACAGAAGCAGAAAAAGGCGACGACAGCAAGACAAAGACAGACAGACCTTTAGACACACAGCCTCCACCAATTATATTAAAAAAAACATTTTCACTTTACTCTTTGCCCAGCTCCTGACAAACCCTGCCGCGATTCCTTCCACTGGCACTCGCGTTTCTCCCTGACACTCTTCAGGCTTTAATTAGGCTTGTAAATAATTATTGCAATTAAAGCCTACAATTAGGAAGACTGAAGCACTGCCATTAGCTTCACAGTAAATGTCAGAAGGGCTCTGCATAGGAACAGGGAGGAAACAGACAAATGCTGGGCCATTAATGGGACAGACAGACAGAGAGAGTGAAAAGAGACAGAATGAAGTGGAGGGTGGAGAGGGAGTGTTAGGGTGGGGTGGGTGTGTGACGGCAGTTGACGGGCTCACAGCTCTTAATTATAGAGCTGATTATTCCGGCAGGATGGCTGCTGGACTGTCTGCATTTGGCTCACAAACACAAAGCAACGTGTGTGTGTGCACATGCAATATGTGTGCGCACTACAAGTTATCTCCCAGCACAACGTATGAAAACGAACAAGGTATTCTGAAATCAGTGCATAAACATCCTGATGGAATACTGAGTCAATCTGAACCAGTATGCGAATATCTCCATGGGCTGGCCAATTTGTTTGAATTCCTCACTTGTATTTGGAGATGGTTTCTACCTAAAACTGGCCCCAAATGTTTAGTGTATATTTCTAAATATGATTTTGTGGCTGTTGAAATTCCTGCTTCATTTCTGCCGTGTAGAGAATTTGGTGCAAATGCGTCACTGGTTTTGGTTTGGATAGGAACTAGTACCCCCAGTCTGAAAGTGCCCCTTTTGGATGAGTGTGTCTCAGTTCCATAGTGCACTGGAATGTAGTGCATAGTGCGCACTTTCTGTAGTGTGTACTATCGTAGGTAAGTGCTGTCTCAAAAGGACGTTGGGCACTTAACAGTAGCAAAGTTATCGAGTTGGATCGTTCAGCTGTATGGTAAAACTATGGAAAGAAATTTCCCCATTGTCTTGTTTACCTTGCTCAACCTACAACTCGTCAAAAGGCATATGAGTCTCTGAAACACATCTTCTTTAATTGAAATGGCTGCGCCGTTATGAGCTTGGTTCTTGAGGGACAGTTTCTCCCACTATCCTCTGTTAGTGATGAAAGCAATGCTAACGGTCCCTCCTTTTCTGCTACGTCAGCAAGATGGCGTTGGTTTAGTGCATGAAGTGTTGATCGTTCAACGATGGACAGCATCTGGGTACTTTCAGTACATTGACTTTTTTGCTTAAATGACAGTGTAAACCGACTACGCAGTTAGACATAGTGCACAAAGTAGTTTTAGTACACTGATTGAGACCAATGTCTCCCACCACCCAATGTCATATAATAAAAAGGATGTTTTTAAACTTAAGATTTTAGGTCCAGGTAGAACAGCACTGTCAGTGTAAAAGTAGTAAACAGAAAAAAGGAAACTTTCAAGCCTGGACTTACACATCACTTGATCCCTTTTCTTCTCACCTCATTATTTGTTTTACACTCTTGCAGAGAGCCACAGAGCTGACACTACACATTGGCTGAATGCTGATTGGCTGAAAGTTCTCAAGCTGGGAAAGCCTGACTCCAGTCGACGACAACTGATTTAAGAAATAAACAGCATAAAGTGATAGAAAGGCACCTCATAGAAGAAAAAACAATGTTCTCTGGCAGCAATCCGTACTTTTAGGTAGTCAGTTTTACAATGAGTTCTTTCTCCATGTTGAGATCTTTTGTATGTCAGAGCAAAAACCAACAACAGAAAAAACAAAAGCAATAAGCACCTACACTTCTTTCTTCACTCTCATTCTGAGCACTGCCCACAGGTGAATGTGTAAAGCTGAAAGCTGGGGAATCTTCACGTGACCTGTTAGTCTCATTTCCAGAGTAGAAAAGAATGAATTCCCCTTTTGTTGCTCTCTCGTAGAGCAGAAGGGCATCCGGTGAGATACAGCTGGGTTAAAACAGATGTGAAGGCTTCTTGTATGGGAATGACAATGTCTAAGATCATAAAATGGACTCAAACCTGTTGCGCAAGTTTTAACAATTCACATGAACAAAGTGTCAAAGTAAAGAACTCATCTAATGACAAGTGTGTGGTCTGCTGTCATGTGCCTGCATTCACATTGCACCATCAATTGCTTGATATTGACCTCTGCTGATTTAACAAGGACCTTGGAGTGAGGGTGGGAGAAAGGAAACAAGGGATGGACAGGGGAACTGGGAGGTAAAGGGCTCTGGGCTGGGACACTGGTCTGCACATGCTGCTATTAATTAACAGCTTGATGGTCGCTGACAGGACGTGTGTTGCTATCAAATAATGAGGTTAGGATTGGTCGATGGTTCCAGGCATAAAAACCTGATTAACACTAATCCTGGCTTAAGTCAATTAACAATGCCTGTTCGGGGGGCTCATGCAAATGAGGTGCCTTTGTTAGGTGGGTTAGCACAGAGGGGGCAAACACAGCTCGACATGCAGACATGTAAAACACCACCAGAGCATAGCTAAAAGCTTCGACACACATTGGTCATCATGAGAAAGAAATGTCAAGCAGACGCAACAACCCTCAGAGTCACTGAATCCCTCCGTTTGATGAACACACTCAGTCAACCCCTGAACTTCACACGAGCTCTGACCCCACACGGAAACAAATGGCATATGCTTTAAATGAAACACATGGAGCATGTGTGTCAACATGCTTGCACATAAAGCTTCCAACAGGCAGGAAATAGAGCACATGTGGAGCTTAAGAATATATAGTTGCTTAAAACAACCCCCCTCCCCCCAGAAGTTGTAATTTGTGATTAAACATCATCTGACTGAAAAAGCAATCATTACAGGACAGTTGCTGTGATTATTAGAGAGAATTAGAATTTGCTAAAAATCAACCATGTAATGCATTTTTTCATCTTTTCTGAATGTGATTAACAAAATTACAGACTTAACCTCGATCTTTGTGGAACGGCAGAAAACTGCCAGCAGAAATGCCCTGAAAATCAGACGTGCACTGGTGAATGAATCAATATTTCATATCTTTTTATTATTGATTTTCTGTTGAGTATGGGCCTCTAAACATAAGCATGTCTATGAGTAATTGTCCCTGTTTTCTAACCTTATCTGGGCAAAGTAGCCTCCAGGGTGAAGATGTGAAAGGGTGAAATGCTTGATGATCAAAGATATTAAAAGGAAATTCTATATTTTTCCTACAATATGCTTAAAAAAAGAGAAAACTCATTTGTGAAAAAGACATTTTCATAGAATTCCTCTGTCAGTTTAGATTTTGCTCAGAACGACGTTGCAAACAAAGCGTCAGACGTAGGAGGCATGATAAGACAGGCAGGATAAGCAGCAGTTTCTTTATAATGAAAAGCCTAAATGACATCATCAATATCATTGGATGTGCTTATCGACAAGGGAATTTATCCTAATTTGTCTGCTTGTCAATATCAAGTGAGGTTGGATTCAAGCTCCAGGCTCCTTTCTTAGCAACAGAGGACCTGGGTAAGAAAGCAGCCATGCGACTGATTTTCTGGCTCTCACTCCAACAGTTGCCGAAAAAAAAGGAAAAGAAAAACAAAAGCCTATCTATGAAGCCCAGTTTAGACTACCTGAGTGATGGCAGGCTGGACTAAACATGTCTGTCTGCTGTTAAGGTTTGTTGAGAACACACAGACGAAAGCGGGCTGTAGCCACTCTTTCACGCTTCTGATAAGCCCCAGCGAGGGTGGGATCGAACGGAGATGTGTAGTCCGTGTGTTGGCACATGGCGTGAGTCTTCTCATGCATGACAGCAAACATTTGCGGGACCACTTTTCTCGTATAAACAGTGGTTTCGACTCTGTAGCTGGCAGGCGTGCTGTATATGCACGTCAGGTGTTGTCACACTTTATAAAACAAACCCAACCTGACCTCGGCTGAGTAAGATAACTCACAGGAAAAAGGAAGTTCATCCTCTATCACTTCCAACCTTTTGTTTATTAGGACATAATAAAACAAAGGAGTTCAATATGCCCTCAGATGAACAACAATGCATACATATTATTACATGTTACTATTCATTAAAGTTATATGAGTGCATGTGGTTTGCAGCTCCAGGCTGCTTTTGCTTTTGTCAGTTTGCATGGAAGGTGGAGCTGCTAATCAGATGTTCATTAATCTCTCAAAAGCAAGAAAGCACTTCTACAAAAGAAGTGTCAAGGTGTGTGTTAACACACTAGTAAACAGGTAAGACTAGGCAGTGTATTACATATAAAAGTTTATGAAGAACAATTACAAAACAACTGAACAAGTATGGATTCCTTGGAATGGATGCAGAACTAAGACTCTTGTGTCTTAAAAGAGCATGGAAGCACAGCTCAGGTGTGCAAACTTCAACCTGAACAAAAAACTAACAATGTCTTTTTGTAAAGACCAGACCATAGTGGACAAAGTGTCCATCTGTCCAACAGTTGAATTTTGCACTATGCAACATGACAATGATCCCAAGAACAGCAGCAAATCTACTAAATGAAAAACAAACGTAATTAAGTTTCACAGTCCAGACCTAACTGAAACAAAGCAGCACTGCAAGAAGACTGAGGTCAAATTTCTCCATATCACCTATACCATCATACAGAAAATATGTAATTCTGCTTTAGTCGGTTATACAAGCAACTGAATGATGAGAATACTTTCAATCCACTGTTTATGTGTATGTGTTGTTCCTCGTTCTAACACCTGCTCAGGAATACATTACGATTTTATGATGCCTTTATACGAAAACATGAACACAGAAAAGGTGTTTACTTTCTTTTTCATGTGACTGGATCGCTACCTGCAGCTTTGCAAAAACCAAAATCTCCATAAATCATTTCAGACGTGTATCTTAACAAAAGGAGTAAAAAAAGAAACACAACTGCTGGTTGCTACCTTTTAGGCTGCACAAGCTCTGATGCATATAACACATGATTTAAAGGCATTTGCACATTAAAATCTGAGCCTGACACACCAAAGTCCTCCTTAACAATGATCTGGTATAATGTCAGCTAATCTATGGCTGGGCAAGGTGTGAATAAATCCCATTTCCTCCAGTCTTGATAAGCACCAATCCCACTTCCTCCCAATCTAACCACACCTGCCAAACAAAGGTTCTTTGGGATAAGGTGATGGAGGGGGGAGAAGCAAGAATGTTGTGGGGCGTTTGGAGAATGAAGAGGTTGAGAAGAGACTTCACTCAAGTAGAAAAAAAAGCTTTGAAAAAGAAAGAATCCATGCATAGATTTCAAATTTCACAGCTGAGCACCTGGAAGAAATTGGCTGACCTAAAAAAAAGAAGGTAGTCGTTTCACTTTTTTCTTTTTTACAATCTGAGCTGTAATGTCGCTGTTCAACGTGATACATGGAGGTGGCTAAAGGAAGAGAACAGCGGACATGGATTGGATGCTGAGGGGGTTTAATGTTTGCGAAAGAGACAGGAGTCCATTGGAGAGTGACAGCAGCACATGGCTCAACAGCTCTATACGAGTCTGCCCGGGAAAGACACATATTTTTTACAAGCCAGCTCAGTATCTCTCAACTGGTCACGGCAGCAGGAATTTCACACTTATCCGTATAAAGAGCTGGCAATTAGCAGGCCGCTATTTCACTGGGAACTCTATTAAATCTGCTGAGCTCTATTATGCTCTCTTGTGCACCAAAGCCATAAAACATCAGAAAACTATTGAGCTTCATCCCAAAGTCAACAGCTGCTTCTTTTCTTGGGGTTTAATAAAATATAAACTCTTTATCCTTTTTCTTTGTGTATAATAGATTATTTTTTTGGTATTTTTTTTTCTTCTTTATAAAAGGTGCTTTCAAATACTGTTTGAGGCAGAACTAACACCACGCCACAGGTATCACTTCAAAGCCCTTTTGGATGTTAAGTCTTGATTGTTCCCCCATGAATAATACATTACAGCCTGCTTTCTGTGTACTGGCTGCTGACCAAAGCAACCAAAATAATGCAGTTACTGATTCTCAGCTGCGTTCTGATGAGTGCTCGCCCTCCTGCTCTGAGCCAGCGGCCTTAACGGCACAAAAGAAATGAAAAGGCATTAGAATGGTGATAATCTGTACTTTGCAAGACTCCATTTGATACAGGAGTAGTTTTCTCCATTTTTCCCGGGAAGCTGCATTAATAAACCGATTGCTGGTTAGGAGCCTTCGTTTGGTTCAGGCGTCTTTCATTTTGCACTGTTGCCGTACAAACATACACAAATACACACCAGGTTATTTGCATTTGCAGGCACACACGTTCTGATAAAAGAAACACTGGAGACAGAGAGAAAGGGAGGGGTGGGTAATCAATGAGGCAATGGCAAACACTCATGCAGATACAGGGGACTGAATTTGCATGAGCTGGCAAAAGCACCAGAAAACAAGATCTGACTCCTCTGTCCACTTGTTTGATTTGAGAGGCTGCTGGGATTGTTATGACTCGGGTGTGTGCTATTACTGGAGGTGCAGTGCATCTGGATTTATGTAAATATAACCAGTGGATAAAGCCCAAAGCCCCCTGTGCTTTACCATGTGATGATACATAGCACACACACCCTTGTGATTTGCTTCAGTTGTAGATGTAATATTCAGTTTGAAATCTACAGCTTTTGATGCAATATTAAATCCAGCGAGGTGTTTTAGGAATGCAAGGCGTTTCAGAGAGCACGTCACATGACACAGAGAGAGGAGAAGAGAAGGGGGGCAGGACCAGGGGAAAAAGTCGTGGACATGTCCAGGAGGCAGCTCAGCTGAATCTCCCAGAACAGCTATGACCTTTTCACTTCATCGGCGGGTTTGTCAGTGGCTCAGCTACCCATTCAAGAACTGAAAAGCCAAGATTATTGGTCTAAATATGGAAGCAGATGTACATATATTTGGAACATGATTTATGTGTGATCTGGCAGAAATCTATACTATGTATCTGCACACCACCAGGTACAGAGAGGCAATAAAAACGCTGAAAGAGGGATTCTCGCACGGTGCAAAGGTTTTCAATCGTGCCTCACAGCAGTGAACATACATTTTCAGATGCAAACCTGCTTTTTTATACATTTCATAACTGACAGTGCTGATACAGCAACCTAAAAGGAGAGCACACACACATTTATTTACAAAATATACTCATATAACTCATGGAGGACAGAGTCAGCGAGCCTAGTCTTTTCATCAGTTCCACTGTGCTGCTAACATTGAGCCAGTCTCACTTTATCATTAATATTGCGAAAGCTATTATCATAACACATGCAAAACAAAAGCTCAGTTTAACATCAAACATGAAACAGAAAGCTCTTAAATATGTTTAGAGAGAGTAAAGAAGAGCCAAAGACAGCAGAGACTCCAGTAGGGTTGGAGTAGGTGTAATCTGCATGCTATGTGTTTGCAAATCAGACAAAAATGTTGGATGAAAGATATTGAAAAGCCTTATGGAGACACAATGGAAAAAATGTAGGGATTGCCTTTTTTTTAATGCACATATGATTGAGGGAGCTCGTGCATCATGACAGCACAGATGCTAATGAAAAGCTGTGTGTGCACCTGACTGAACAGTTGCATCGCACATCCCACAATACACACACACGCACGCCGACAGGTGTGCAGTAGCCGGAGAGAGCAAGAGGCTCGCTGGACCACGGCCTTGCTGAGCAAATATCCCACTACTTCCCCATTTTCTGTTTGTCTGCTCCCTTCTTCCAGTGTCTGCCTCTCTTCTTGCTCCCTCTATTCTCTGCCTTTCCCACCCTGCCGAGCACACAGGACTTCTTTGTTATTCAGAGTAGGAAATGCAACTGGAGCCAAATCTGCCGTGGTTCCTGTTTGATATCATCCCTCCTTTGTTCTCACTGTCTCCCATCACCATGAGCTCGGCCTCAGTCTGCATCAGTCAGACTCATTGGAACAAGCAGAGCTTAGGCAAGATAGATCTCATGGTGTCCTGGATGTGTGACTACGAGTGTAGTTCCAAGTGACATTCAAGCTTATGATAAGATAAAGGTCAAATAGATGTCTTCCGCTGAGCGTTAGTATGAAAGGGCAGGTGTAAAGGTGGCTGTTGCGTATTGTACAGAAGAGATTCAATTACATCCTTTTTTTTTCTTTTTTAACGAAAATCAGAAAAAAACTGCTTCTGTTGAATGTAATGGGAGTTTGGAAGATGAAGAAAAAGCCACACTGAATCCGGATCCAGTAATATATCAGGTGTGACTATTAAGTGCTATTGTTGAACATTTAGGACATCTCAGGAAAAGCTTAACATGTTCCCACATACGTGTTGTTTGTATGTGTGTGTGTGTGTCTGCCGCTACCATCCAAAACCCCCTGAGAGAGAGAGAGAGAGAGAGAGAGAGAGAGAGAGAAAGAGAGACGCAGAAGACTCTACAAGCTGAATAATAAAAATATTCAACAACATGACTTCTCATTCAGATGAGTAGCATTTATGAGCTCAACATCAAAAGGTTGTTTCATCTGAGGAATAAGTGGGAATAAAAGATTTAGTAAATCTGGAAAAGACATTTAAGACTCAGTACAAACATTTTCTTTACTTGTGGAATCATGTTGCTGAATTGCTTTTTGCTCACAAAATTAAAACATCTCAAAGCTGATCCTAGAAATATCAACGGAGATGATTAAATGCAAGACAGATTTTCTTGTATAAACGTACATTATGTAAGGTCTGAAAACATTTAGTCTTTACTGCTGAGTTGTAAACAATCACAGCTCTAATTTAGCACAAAGTACTGAGTTTTTAACTTTACAGTTTTATTTTTACTTTCACTGCCGGTGTGTGCTGGGGCAACAAACCTGCAGCAGATGTTTCAGTCACATACTGCAGGAATGGCTGCTTCAAATCTCCTGTATTACAGCTGGATACAAGCTATGTGCATTCATACTGTGTTGTCTGATAACCTCTCATGATAACTACCTTCATGTTGTGTCACAAAAGCGTTGCATGTGCCTATAAAATACTTGGATTTCGAACTGCATGTTAGATGTGCACCCACTTACAAAACCTTTACCCTGTATGCAGCTAAGTTGTATAGAAAGCATTTATCAGATTGATAGATATTTTTAAGAATAGCTAAATTTCCTGAACTTTAAGGTTATTTAAGATTTTTTTTTTATAAAAGTATCTGTGTGTTTTACCAGTGGAGCAGATATCCGGTGTACATAGATGGAGTAATTACAAATCATTTCCCAGATGTTATCTTCTTCACTGGCTGGCTTTTAATCAAGTGACCTTTGCAGGTTCATGTACTTTTGGGTTATAAAGCGGGGTGCAAACAAACTAAAATGGCTAACGCTGTGCAAGGAAGCTGCAAGACACAAGTTCACACATTGGATACTTACTAATGAGGAATCTAATGGCATAGATTTTTTTATGTAACCTAAGAAAGTTTTAAGCTTTAAATTGGAGTAATTCCTGTCTGTTCAGTTTGGATATCTTCAACTATCTGCTGCTTGAAATGAGCTTTGACACAGCCAAGCTGATGAAAGCATGGAAAATCTTGGAAGTGTATGATTGGGTAGGTTGAAAGTAATTGGGATGAACACCCTTCAAGTTGCGGTGTTGTATAGCATTAATGCTACTTTCATGGCCTAGATTCTTTGTAGAAGGGCAGTCCATGTCGTCTTCATGATAAAAATTGCTGAAACATCCTGATGAATGATGCAAAAACATTAGCTTACTTTAAAGTAGCGTTACTCACAATAGCAGGAAAAAAAAGAGAAGTCACTTTTCCACACCATGATCTGTAATTTATCTATGACATAGCAGAAGAAGAAGACCAGCTAGCTGATGTAATGTGAGTTACATACCTTTAACAGAGCGACTCCTACAAACCCTGGCATACTATTACTCAGCACTCTTTGATCCCAACAAGACAGTCAAAAGGCACATTTTTAAAACTCTTTTTGGCTCAATTTTAATTTTTAGGCTTCATGAAAACCGTTAAGTCATTTCCATCAGTTTAACAACTACAATAACTGGAACAACTCAAACTAGAGGTGTTTTCTATCAAAAACATGTTTGCTACATGCTCTAGTTTGCATGAAGCTAGGCTTGGCTGACAACTATTTTTTTTTCCAGATTCATATTTTTCATATTGTTTTTTTCCTGCAACAGACAACTTTGTGAAGAAATCCTTCACTGCACATCTGCCCGCCATCATTCCTGACCTGTGAGCTCTGGCCAGCCAGTTGATAACTGTGTTAAAAGAACAGATAAGGAGAGAAGACTGCAATCTATCACTCCACAGTGACAGCCTTGCACGTCGTCTGTCTGTGGGGCTGCTGCTCTGCCATGCTCCCTTTCAGCCGCTTCTCTCCCCTCCTCTTTTCCTCCTGTCATCTCTTTTCTCTCCAACCATTTCTTCCTCTACTTTCATTGCATGACCTCTTCTTCGTCCTTGTGTCCCCTTCCACCCTTGTCTGGCCTCATCTCTTCTACCTGCAAAGTATGTCAGCTGCATTGATGGCTATCAGCTGCTTTCGACCCTTCCAGCAACGCTGTGTCACTTTATTAGGAGTGTGAAAGTATGACCTTGCACTCCGTTCTTTTCTCAGTCTCTCTTTACTTCCAAGTCATACACTCCCCCAGCTGTCCCTCTTTCTCTCATTACTCTTCCTCTCATCTAGCCAAAAGCTCCTCATCTCTCTCTGTAACTTCGCTTCCACCTAATATTTTCCTTGTCTCTCCATTCCTTTCTTTGTCCCTGCCCTCATTGTTCTCCTTCATTATCAAAGGCTGTCAGAATGTCCCCTGCTGTGCCAAACTGGTTATTTATAGCCAGCAGTGGTTGTTGGATCTGGTGATGTGAGGAGGTGAGCCATCTTGGGCCCTGCTGGAGTGCATTTGAACACTTTTCCTTGACATTTAAGCATCTGCATTCACATACAGAGGCACATTAACGTCATTGATTCTCCTGTCTAGGTACATGTTTAATAAAGAGCCACAGCTTTGAAAGCATGCACCATCCAACACCCACCTGTCTCTCAGACATGACGTAGAGGAAGTTGCGGTCAAGCGAGAAGGCCATGTCTCTGAGGATGGGGCTGCCGTCCTTCATAACCGATATGGTCTCATACTGGACACCACCGTGAGGAGGTCCGTCGACACGAATCTGAGGAAAACAGAGCAGGAACGGGTTAGCAAGAGCTATTTATATTAGTGTGACAGCAGAAATGGGAAAACAGATGAGGAGTGATTGACAGAAATGACAGACGTGGGTCAAGAAATATTTGCAAAAATCATTTTTGCTTATGTTTGAGATTCAGATAGATGGAAATGTTGTATGAGAGAGGTTTGGACATAAAAAAATAAACAAGCTAAAACTGAAAGAAAAATAACCATTTTCAAGTTTTCTTTTTAATTGCAAAAGCTTTGTGATAAAGCTGTCATCTGTCATGTCTCTGATTCCTAAAAAGGTTTCTGGGTTATAGACACAGCCAGAAATTAAAAACCGATATCATTATGCGCCTGTGAAACCAAAGCTCTGTTTTCTTTTCCTCTGCCTACTGATGATTGATGTATTCCTGCAGCAAGGCTTTGAAATGCAAGCCAAGACCACCATAATATATATTAAAAATAAAAAAATAAAAAAAAACTGTGAACAAGAATTCTGAGGACTCCCAAGAAGCCCAACCCACCTGGAACCCGAAGGGCACAATGCTACTTTCTATCTTGTGTTAGACAAATTTCTAAACAGAACTGCAAATCTAAAGGAGGGTGTTTCCTGATGTTAGGCGAGAGATGTCTCTATGTCAGATGTCACGAAGCCTGACTCAACCATCAAAGCTGATGGCTCTATCATCTGTTCTTTCCTGTCTGCCTCCCTCCATCCAAACATTCATCTGTATGTTCAGATAGTGACAGCCCGAGAGCAGCCAGGCTCTAGAAAAATAACTCAGTAGGAAAAGTCAGGGTCATATGTCAGCCAAATAAAGGTCTATGGGGAGGGTAAGGGGGTATGTGAACAAATGTATTCACACACAAAGTAGGACTCATGAATGTGTGTGAAATCCACTGGTCAAGTCAGGGAAAAGTGATGCAAGTTCACCGCATGCACTCCAGTTTTCCCTTTAGAGTTTGAAGGGTTAAGCAGGATACAAGAAATGGTGGCGCTCACCACAGCTGACCTCCTCCTGACCCTAGCAGACTAATCCAAACGTTGGCTGAAGGACATATGTGAAAAGCATCTGTGGGAGGACAGAGCTAGGATGTACGGGCCAGTGCCAGTCTTCATCTGGTTACTGACACTGCAGTGGGGAGGGAGACCTCAGCGAATGTGCTTCTCCATAAAGCATGTTGGCGAAGGGTGAGCTCAGTGCAGCACCCAGCAAACCGCTGTGTCGTGCGTGAGTGCTTTTATGTGTGCGCACCCGTAGGAGCAGTCTGTCATGCCGTGATATGTCCTCGCAGCCAGCCACTGGGGATCATGAGATAACCCAGCCTTCCTACTGCACGCCTGAATGAGATTGCTATCACGCAGTCGCTCACCACTGTCCAGGGGCGGATTAATTCACATTAGGCCACAAGCATACTCACACACAGCTGTCCTCAAGGGGCAAGGAATAAAACCCAACCGGTTAGCACATAACAGCATGAGCAGGCCATGCAGAAGTCTGGAGCCTATTTGTATGTTCAGGAAAAGACCATATTGAATCATTTCGTTTAAATACAAAAAAAAAAAACAAAAAAAACAGTTTCTCCACAGCAAAGGCCCCAAAACAAACAAAAAAACTTTGTAAAAGCTTATGAAAGTCTGAAAGCGGGTGGCAAAGACTTGTACAGAGCACTGTAATTGTCCAGGGATGCACCCCAACAATAAAGGCTGAAGGCTAACAGAAAAAAACAGAATCAACTTCAGCAGAAACATTTTCCTCCCACTCACTGTGTACACACTAACACACCCACACTCAGCTGTTTTTCACGTTTAATAAAACAGCTTTTCTGTAATAGCTGCAAAAAGTCTCACATTTCCTCATACAAATACACAAACACACACCCACCACTTTGTAAGAAAATGGAAAAATGTGTGCATTTGTATAAAATGGGTTGGGAAAATGAAACAAAAGAAAGGCATAAATGGAACGTGGGGTAAATAAATTAAGAAATCAGTAATGGAACCATAATTTTTCAGTCCCAAACTCCTTTTTTATCCCCTCAGTCTGAACTATCTCCTTCCGGAGTAAGCAGCAGCAGGACCCAAACCTCGATTGCTATCCTTCAGCGTTTAACCTGCTCTCTACGGGGCTAAAACCTGTACTATGTTTTTCACATCTGACCCTGCATTATTTATCAGCGTGGGTAAGAAGGCTGCAAGCAGGTAGGATTCATATCCTCAAGCCACTCTGAAAAAATTGCTCCCCATCTGTTAAAGGGAAATCCAAGCCCTAAAACAACCCCTGGTGCCCTGGAGAGCTGTCCTTCGCTTTGGCTCGGTCCGACATGGTCACCTATTTTCAACACTGCAGCTATTAGCCAGCTTTTCTCCATCAGCAGCATTGGCAAGCTGCTACTGAGTAAAGTGAGAAAAGGAGTGAGAAAAGGTGAAGATGGATGAAAGTGCTAGAAAAAACTGTCTATATGTTACCCAGGGGGTGTCAAGGGCTGATGTTAACGGTATCAAAGGAAGAGACAACAGTGTCATTTTGAATGATAAGAAAAAGAATACTCAGCTGGTGTTTAGATTCACACTTCATGGGGGATTCGATACTCCTTCATGTACAAACATGAAATTAAACATGGATGCACTGAGTGCTGGTGAAAGATGCCTAAAAATCTGAGTAAAGTCCTCAGGCAGAGCAGAGTGGGAGGGCCGCCTCAGCATATCCTGAAGAGCACAAAGTTCCCTTTTTTTAGTTTCTACATCATTTTCATCAGTATGAAATGAATTTGCCTTATTTTTGTTTGCTTTTTTAAGCTTGACTGAAACACTGTAGAGTAATATAAACATTTGCATTTCAAAAACTATTGCAATAAGGGTGACGAGACAAGGTGCATTTATTCTGTTGCATTCAGCATTTGTAGCAAGAATTTCCCGCTTTGTGCTGATGTTCATGTGGCGCCACAGGTGAGATGAGAGTCATGTGGGGTCTGATGGAGGACGCTACAGAGGAGTGTGAGACTGTTTGCAGACTGTTGCAACAATCTGCTTATTTCCATATCTCTATATTTCCATTTCCCTGATTTCTCTACTCGCATCTTGGATCTTCCCACCAGAGACAAAGCAGAGCAGAAGAGATGAATACAGAAACAGCAAGAGAGAAATAAAGGTTGGTATCATTTGGAAAAACACAACCATTTGAAAATATGTCAGTTAAATAACGAAACTGCATCATCTAACTATTAAACTGTTGCAGCACAGCTCTGTATTTTATCATTGCTGTAACATGAGCTGGTAAATATTTCTGTGTGGGATTAAGGTACCCTTTCAGAAGCAGCAGGTTGGACTTCTTTACTTGTTTCTCCTTCACTAATCCCATTCTCTTCCTGCTGTACTTTTCCTCCAGATGACTTCTAGGAATTGAGACATCCTTTAAAATGTTTAACTGAGATCGATTTCCAGGCTGCAGCCAGGCAGGGCAGAGGAAATAGGAAAGGAGTGGGCATAAATTTGACAAACGAGGTAAGCCTAAAGAATTCATGCAGTGCCACTATCACTTCCTAAACACAGCTGCTGTTCGACATCACTTTTACTTCTTCAAGCAGGGAACTGTTAACCTGAAAAGCTGCTTAGCCTGCCTTTAAACTAACCCTGATTGGTGGACAGAGGAGGGTTTTTGTTGTTGTTCTAGTGGTATGTGTACCTTTCTTCTCAGTGTGTTTAATCAGATGGGATTTGAAGCTGAATGTAAATCAGAAGTTGAATAAAAGAGATTATAGAAAATAAAGGATATGAAAAAACAGATAAATATGCATAATGGTAGAGTAACATAAAGGTTGACTCCTTTAGCTGCATCACAGCTGCAGTTTTCATATCTGAACAAACAATCGAGTGTTAGATCTTTGTATGAACTCTCAGCAGCTTCCTAAGCTGCTATACCCTGAAAGATGAATGTGTTGTCTTTATCCAAAAACTTTACGTGACCGTGCGTAGGTCTAAGTGGGCAGGAGGTTTGGGGCAGGGGGGCTCTGGCTATCAGGAAAGCAATGGCAGAGGCTTCAGAGGCTTTCCCTTGTGGCAAAAAGGGCCAATGCCAGTGGGGTGCTTTTGATCCGACCATGTAAGCACCCTGGAAAAACGTTTGAAGATTGACCAAACTTCTATTCAAATTGCCCTTCTTCCTCTTCCTCTTGCTCCTGCTCTGGTTTTCTGAACACCGTGCCAGAAAACTGGATCCCCAACTGAGAGTCTGAGAAAAGCAATTTGCTTGAGTAAAAAATTCTGCAGAATGAATCCCGAGGTAAAAGTGCATCAAATGTGTGTCAGCGCTGAATGTGTCGAGCTTTGCTGGCCAAAACTGTTATTGCAGAGTACTGGAAAAGTTTCAATGATTTCCTTCGGTGCCAATTAATTACCCAAAGCGAGGCATAAGTAGTGACCTCCCAATGCAGTAGTGAGGAGCCTCCTCTGGAACAGACTGAGGAATATGATGAAGAGCAAATGTCAACAAACAAAAAGGCTCAATCACTTTTCCTATGGCAATCCCTCTTTTAGTTCCTTTCTGCTATTGGACATCAAGTAGTAGTGATTATCCTGCTATCTGAATTGCTCCAAGGCCCAGGATAATGCCTTGATGACCTCCTAATCCTTGATCTCCAAAAGAAAACCCTGCAAAATGAAGGGATATGGGTAAATGCTAGTATGATGGGAACAAGGACTGGGTCAAAGTGTTCAAAATTAGGCACTCTGTTTATAAAAAAAACTGTTTTCCTTTAATACCACAGCTGCTAACTATTATCAAAGAGCTGTTTTCTTTTTAGACCTGTATAGAATCCATTTTGAACCCCTAGCCTTGAGGGAAGTTGGCGCTCTGAAACAGGAGACGCTTGTGTGCAGGTTGCCAAGCAAAATAGAAATCATTTGAAGGGTTTATATTATTTTTTACCATTTTCAGCTAAATTTGACCCTCCTGCAGTATGGCCTGTTTGCACACACTTTTATGATTACATCCATTCTCAGAAACTCCACCTACAACTTGTACTAGAATTGCATAATGACAGAAGATTTTTAGGTAAATTTTACTCTTATAGTGGAAATGCAATATTTCTGAGTGTCAAAGAGACTGAAGTTTAACTCCAGATGCAGAAGCTATCTTCTGCATCTGCACTAATCCAGTTCAGCAGTCTTGTGAGCTAGAGTGACAGGCTTTGCCTTTATCTGCTTGATCCCACACACTGGATTAGATTCTGCAAAAGTACATCAACACCACCACACACTCATGCGCTGTCTCAATGCACTGACCCCTCTCTGAGGCACAACAAAAAAGCCTCTGCTCGGGAACTTTGTAGTCAAGTGGGGTTATAACGGCTGAAAAACACAGGTCAGAGAGACCTGACAATGACCACGATAAACCTTCTCTAGTCATTTCCAATTCTTCTGATGGAACCTCGCTCAGCCTCAGTAAATAGCCTTGAATTTGATATTGAGATTGCTCGGCAGCTTGGACCAAATATCAAATGACTGACAGTGTTTTAAGAATCTGTGAAGCTTCACAATGGGAATCTTTGGCTACAAATGCTTTTGTGACAGCTAGGTGAGCCGATTGTAAGAAAAAAAAGACATTTTCAGCCTACTTGCAAATTACTTTTAACCTCTAAAAAAATCCATTTTCCTTTGCAGGATCTGAAAAAAGCAGAGAGAAAAGAGAAAGGCCAACATGTATGTCAGCTGGGAGAAATATGCACACCCCAAGAAAATCCACATGAAACCAAGTAATTCATTTGAGCTGAAGGAAGAAGTGAAAACTCTAGAGAGCCTGTTTTTTTATAAACCCAACATTTACTTGTTTTTAGGCCTGTGCATTAACAACAGGGAATGTTTATGTAACAGCCTTGTGCACTGCAAAAACTAAAATCTAAGATTAAACATCTCAAATCAACGACACATATGCTTATTTTTTTTTAAACGCATGATAACTATTCTTACTTACTAGGTGTTCTAAAGATTTTTTTACTTGTTTTAGGAATTCTTGACAGGTTAATGTTCCTTGAAATAAGATAAATTATCTGCCAACAGAATGAGAAATTCTATATTATTTCAAGGAAAATTAACGTAATTTTTGGAGGTTTTTTTCTTGTTTTTTAAAGCTAGTTTTTGTAGTGTGTGTGTGTCTGTGTGCACGACCAGGCCATATTCTATGTGGTTGTGAAAGAACGCCAGCAGTGGGGTATGAGGTGTTCTGACAGACCCACTGTCCAACCCTCTGGATAAGGATTATAATGGTAAAAGTCAAACCCTTTTGGCATTGAGGATGTATCGACATGAGCTTACTAGTATGAGTCATGCTAGCAGAGCAGCAATCACCAACACACCAGGAGTCAAGCGTCAACAAAGCACAAATTCACTTTAGCAACCGATATAAGCAAGAGCGCAACTATTACATAAATGAGCATCAGCACACACACCGCAGATGCAGGAAACTTGCAAAAGGGTTCACTTCCAGAAAGCTTGTCTCACCTGGATAGAAATGCAGACTTCTACCATATTTCTTAATTTCAGATGGAATGAGTCCAATTCATTCAACTGCCTGCATCTGTCTCTCTTTTCCTTTTCTTTCACTTCACACTGGGTAAAAACATGGAGCCTCTCTCCACTTTGATAACACATCTAATCCATCATGAGTGTCAGACTGAAGAATTCTGGTGTCAGCAAGCGAGTGCTGTGTAGAAATGGGCTGTATATGTGTGTGTGTGTGTGTGAGGTGGCTCCCACAAGCACTTGCTCCCTGTTCTTTTAGCACAACATGTGCTCACATAAGGTTCATGTTAGCCTGTCTAGCTGTGTGCAGTATGTGTCACTACCTATTGAAAAGACACTGAAAAGCAAGACAAGTCTGTATATGTTCAAAATAAATATGATATCATGTTAAGTTAGTCATATTTCTGCACGAGCTTGAACATTTGTGTCTGTTATAAAATCTTTCAGAACAGACTCAATTTTCTGTTTTTAGTCACTTAACCTAAAACCTTAAAGGCTTTGACGTCTTTATTCAAAATGACTTGTGAGAAACTGATTCACTATATTTTCTAGGGTTAAGCACATTATGGCAAAATACAAACAGGGTTAATTGGATTGCAGAAATTGATGGTCTATGTGTGTGTGTGTGTGTGTTTGCGTGTTTGTGTGTGTGTGGTTCTAGCACTGCCAACAGACTAATGAATAAGACATCCTGAAAAGTCCAGGAAACAATCAGGATACTTTTGTAGCTCTTTTGTCAGCTGGTAAAACTCCATGTGCTGAGGTGAGAGGTGGGAAGATCACCAGTAGACTCTTATCTTGGATTCAGTGAATGCACCATGTGCATAGATACATAACCAGATACTGGCTATCAAACTTGTTTTCAGTCTGGATGTTGTTGAATATGAGCAAAAAAAGGCTTGTGGTTTATGAGGAAAAACCTTCCTATTAATATTGAAGCAATTGCACTGGACCTACATTTGTTCTGTGCATTGATTTATTGTAATAAACAAATGTTACACATATCTAATGCTTTTTTTTATTTTTTGAGATGCGTAAATAGAAGGATAAGGGACATACAGCAAATTAGCTGAGATACATTGTAATTCTTTTTCTGCAGGATTTCACACAAGCACACACCGGAACTTGGAACTTTTATGGATTTGTGGATTGGAGAGAGAGACAATCTTGTAATACTTTGGAGTTTACACAAGAAAATAAAAATTCATGAAAACATTTAAATGTGCAGGTTTATAGAACACAGAAGCTGGAATTAGCCACAGTGCATCAAAGGTTTACAGGCGGTGGGACAGGAATGAAGCTGAATAACAATGGCACTGCATCTCCAAAAAATGACCTGAGCCCTTTAATCAATAAGAGGGGCGATTGCATCATATTTTTGGCTGGATATAATCAAATTTATTGATTCGCGTTTCTGCTCTATGAAACCATTTACTTGGTATTATCTTTCCTCATCTGTTCCAACAATTGTGTGAAACTCTACACAACAAATTACATGTGACATTTCAACATTTTTTAATACCTCTACTTGTGTATGAAAATGGGAATCAAACATCCTGCTAAAATTATCTCCAGTGAGTCCTAACAATAAGTCATGTAAAATCCATCGCTGTAATGTGTGAATCCAACTTTCATTGAATCCCATTCAAGCGCTGTTATATTGCCATCTCTAGGGGTTCACATAACTTACAACCCTAACATGATTATATCAGCACTTTCCTCTGTTTGCCGTTTCCAAAAAGAAACCAGAGACTGTGACATGCATTAGAGGTCTGTGGTTAGATGAGATCAGGCCTCAGCTTTAATCAGCCCAAACACACATATTAAGCACAGCGGCACAATGTCAGCCCTATATTTAGCAGTGCATTAAAACACAAAACCGAGGCCAGCATGGTGGCGATGGACACAAGCCAAGGAGGTTCAGAGAGCGAAAACACAGAATGATGCAGTGGGAAGAACATTTTTATACTAAACTCTTGAAAAAGTGAATATGCTTAAAAATGGTTTGTATGCCAAACTAAATATGTGACCCCTTATGTAAGTTTCCCCCTTAATAGCTAACTCAAGTTAACAACGGATTAAACAAATGCAAAACGGAAATTAAAGAGATTTGATTGATTGTAAGAGTGAAAGATGATAAGAACTGCTTATACTTATAGCTAACAATTCTATGTAAAGCGAATGAAATAAGAGACAGTCTTCCACAAAAGCCTGACTTCTGATAAAGGAACCTCGTCTCCAGGGGAAATTATGTTTCAAAGGTGGCACTCCGCTGTGATGTGAGCACAGGAGGAAGAAAGTCAAGGTACACTCATATTATGTGAGTAAATAAGCAAGGAACAAAGCAATCACATTACATGCAGTACACACAGCTTCAGATGGTGAGACAAAAGTTATTATAGCAAAGTCAAACAAGCTGAACCACAAGAAAATATCACATCTCCTGTTTTCTCCCGTGAAGTACTTCAAAGTAGATCACAAAGAGATGTGAATCAAAAAGTAGCTCAGAAAAGGTTCAGGTGAGGGGCAAATTAGCTGAAATTGTTTCAATTCTTCCCACTGGATTTGTGAGATTTAAATGTGGGACAAGACTGTCAGGGAGGGGCGAGATACTTGGAAATTATAGCCAGCGGGATCCAGATCTCAAATAAGATTCGGAAAAGAAAAGACACTTCAATCAAGCCTTCCGTTTTACATCTGCAATCTGTGTGTGAGCTTGAATAATCTCCCTATATGTTTCATGCTGTGGTTAATATTCTTGCCTTTTGCAGGATGTGCTGGTGAAAACGAGCATGCGTTTGATGAATACATTGAATTGCTGTGAAGCTGCTAAACTCAATGAAAGCTGCATTTTACACCACAGCTACTGGCATGAGTTGGTAGGAATGGTTGTTCTGTTTCTTTTGACTGAACTGAAGCAGATGCATCTATAGACATCAACCGATTGGTTTGGAGATTACATAATTAATTAATTATTTCAAACCTTTGAAAACCAAAAGTGATCATACACTACTCACAGAAAGTTAGTGCTATTCATCTTTTTTTCTATCTACACATGTACAGCTTTTATTGTAAAACATTTTTTTCTAACAAGTTTTTAAAAAACAAATAAAAAGAAGTGTCTGAACCATGAATGGACCACTTGATGTTTTGTTTCTGTGGCAACTTCTTCATCGTACTGTTCACACTGTGACAACATCCAACTAAGATGACATTTGATACATAACAAACTGACATTTTATGTGTGGGTATACCCTAACTGCGCTTCCACTACACTTTTTTGCTAAATAAAAGTGATATTATCCAAAACTTTAACAAACTACAACTGCGATTTTCTGGTGTTTCTACTAAATGGTGTTTAGCACATAAGCCGTAATTCTTGTTAAATCTCTGCTCCAGGCAGCCATGTAGTGTTTCAGGATTTACCATGGCTTTTCAAAGCTCTTGTTCCTCATTTCTCTTTCTAATTCAGTGTTCCTATCAAAGATTGTGGTTATAATTCCTCTTTAATTATTTGTAAAATTTAAAAAAAACTTACTTGCAGCACCAGCTTTACCAGAAAAGAACTGGTCAAAAGAAAAATCCCTATATAACGTCCAGGGATAGGTTTGGGGAAAAAAGAGTTTCCTTTACACCTTTGGGATATACTTTCATACCTACATGTCTGAAAAACCACCTGATGAAAGTGTAAAAACCTTTTTCATGATATATCAGATGTTTTTCAAAATGTTTTGATTTTATTTTCATCATAGAATCTCAGCGTAGCATCAACTTCTTACATGTTCTGTAAATTTTCCTGAACGTTAAAGAGGCTGATCTCTAACTATTTTTTTAGTGTATTTTATGGTGAGGCTGGAGAATGACACCCGAAAAGCCTCTGAGAATAAAATATAGTTTTGAGGTCCCTTGTATTTTAATTCATTTGTCAGTTATGTAAATGATCCCCAGTGCCCTGAACAAAAGCGTACCACCGACTGATGGAAAAATATTTTGTGTCTTAGTATTAAAAATCAGAATTAGCTCCTAGAGCAATTAGTTGTGTTTCTTTTATTTCCTTTGTTGCATTTACTTCTTTCTGCATTTTATGCTTTTATTTTATTTACTTTTGCTTACACCAACAATTTTGTTCAACGTTTTATCTGCCTTAGTATTTGTAAGTATTATTTTTAAGAAGCTTATTGAAGCTAACAGATAATTTAAGCAATCAGCTACGTAAAATACACACTGAGAAGACTGAATTTTGTCTAGCTAGATAACTTGAACTGTTTATAGTGCTTCAGGCTAGCATTATATAGCAGTGTTTTGCGCTGCATCACTTGGTACATTATCTGAACAAAAAGGACCATCCATGTTGTACGAGTAATGTGCACACATTGTCAATTGAAGGTGGCTGTGCACTATTATTAGCTTGTTTTTACAAGTTTCATTTGAAACACTAAGTTTAGGTCTGAGTTGGCTTTGGCCGGCATAAATTTGTTCTCCTGTCTCTGTTTCTTTCCTGTGTATTCATCAGTTTAGGGCCACACAATGATTCAATCCAGACTTAAGTATGTATTTTTACCATGAAAATGGTTCTGAAAGGGGTCCTGCTGGGTTGAAAAACCTTCTTTTAAAAAGAACATGTGTTGGACATATTACGGAGTGAATTATAATGAGACATGAGAGTGAAGGAGTCTGGAGAGAAGTGAAGAGCAAGAAAATGAGAAAACAAAGATGATGCACACAAAAGAAAAACTGATAAGGCTAAATTCTTTAAGATCAATGTTTTTGTTTATGTTTAGAGCCATTCAATAACCAGTCAATAAATCATCACAGTGGTATTTTGGTTGTCTGATCATAACCCAGGAGTTACTATCCAAAAGATTTGTTTTTCAATGTTAAAAGCTGTATTACCATATTGTCCATGCAAATTATATCAGTTATATATAATGTATTCTCTATTATTTAAATATTTATGTAGGTATAAATACATGATATCTGATAACATAAAAAATATACTAATTAAAACATTAGAGCAATTTAAATTGAGGAGGCAGGATACTGGTGCAAGAGAAAGTCACCCTAGCAACCTAAACCGCCCCATACCTCATTCAGTTCCATAGAAACGAGCATCACGACCTTTAACCTTTCCCCTACCAAATTCTCTGTAGCTGTGAGTTGTTAAAACTCCTCCAGCTGGTGGAGACACAGGGGAGAGGGGTAAGAGGGACACCACGCCGTGGAGCTTTAACCTTTTTGGCAAACAGAAACAAAGTAAGAGGGGGAAGGGAGGAGAACGTAGGGTGAACTAAGAGGTCCAAGGGTTCTCCAAGCGAGAACACAGTGATGGTGAAGTGGAGTGTGTGTGTGTGTGTGGTGTGTGTGTGTGGGGGGGGGGGGGGGGGGGTTTCCAACCCCCCTTTCC
>JBAMHX010000015.1:3446944-3472714 GCA_037177515.1 Pseudomugil tenellus
TTTTTGTTTTAGTGGAAAAAGGGGTCTGGAAATGAAAGGAAGCCACTTTTTTTGTTTTTGTGTTGGGTGTTGTGTTTGGGGGCTTTTGGGGAATCCCCCCCCCCCCCCCCCCCCCGGCCGGATTGTGTCAGTGTTTGCACTGTAATTGCTGCATGATACTTGTATCAATATACACACATTATACATCCATGTAACCACAATAATGTCAGCCAAAGGTTCAACCTAACCAGATTTAGGAAAACAGAAGGAAATGCAAACCATAATCACTTAAATAGACAAATGTAGAAAACAAGTAAACAAGGTTTAAGGGAAAATAAATAAGCTAAATACAATTGCCTGCATCAGAGCTCAGTTAGTGGCCTGCTCCAGGGGGCAAAGCAGTGAGAAATCAGTTGAGGTGAATGTAAGTGCCTGCAGACAGCCCTTTCCTCCTCATCCTCAAGCCAGGGGTGGGTGAGCCAAGTTGCCAGCAGACACTAGCGTACCGAGTATGTAGGACAGCGCCATTAGGGCATTAGTGCCGGTCAGCACCCAGCCAGTTTGTGTGTGTGCTGGAAAGAAGTTGGGGATGTGCAATAACCCCCCTCAGGGGTGGAGACACAAGCTGATGCTATATGTTGATTGGTGCATATTCTCAATAGACCAAAACAGAAATGAGAAAGAAAAATCCTCCAAACTTCTAAGTTGCTGTATCTTGAGGTACGTTACCATGAAGATACTGGTGGGTTTGCCTTAAGACTCTTTCTTTATCAAGCAAGAAATATAATTGAGACTACACAAACACATACACATACATACAGATACTCTATACTACGCCGTGGCCTTAAGCAAGACTGAAAGTGAATGTCTAAAGAGTGGTGACAGCTCTTCCTCTGCTTTTGCAGCTACAGCACTGAGGGGGTATCTCTGCTGTGTCTGGAGCTGAAAAGCATGATCTTTCCTCCTGACTGATTCCTGCCCATATTACCTGGGGGATTAGCCATTTCCTCCACATAAATCCACTTTGTGAGGTAATGTCTAGCATTAGCAGCGGGGGCTGTTGAGGTTTTTGTTACACTAAACATTTTCTGCCAAAAGGCAGGCGAGACCGGCGTGAAATCTCAGAAAGAAGCACGCTCCATGCTATCATCATTTTCACTGACGCTTGTTTATTATGTCCTTCTTCTCTTTTTGCAGACTGAAGAAACCAAGCTGGAAGGCCTGTATGCAACAATAGCCAGTTTTTTGGTTTTTTTCTCCCTTTTTCATGAGATGACCACAGACTCCGGCCAGACGGCTCCATGTTTAGCTACCTCAGATCCCCCTCCCTCCCCCCACAACTTTCTGGCTTCCTGTTATCCCACAACTTGGCTTTCAGGCTTTTTTTCTGGAAAAGTACATCTTTACTTCTCTTCTTTCCCTCTGTGTCGACCTCCCTTGTTCTTACCGTGAAAAAACCACATAAATGTTTGGGTCCACACAAATGTAGCTTGTTTTTCTAGGTGGGGGTGGTTTTAAAGGAAGAATGGAACCTTTGTGGGAAAGATTCACAGCATAGTGACATAAGGATATCTTTTAACCCCCCACCCCACCAAACTGTTGCTTAGACTCTTTGTTTTTCTAAAACAAGAGGCTATATAATTGTGTCCATATGAGGAGAGTAAGTGAAGGGACAAAGCAGAGGAGGCAGAATGGGGTTGGTTAACGGTTTTTGGCATACCCAACATATCTTTGTGTGTGTGTGGTGGGGGGGGATACCCACTCCCTACAGGAATGGTTAATAAGGGAGGTCAGAATGCTTTCTAAATGAGCCAAATTAGGACAAGAGCCATTTTTCCACATATAGAGTGTGAGCGAAGGGAGAGAAGAGAGGCATACACTCATTACACACCTTGGTGTTTGAACATATGAGCTAGAGCAAGCTGTGTTCAGATCTGCTGTACTTATGCAAGGTGACTGTAGCAGTTTGTTGTTTCAGCAGCTGGTTTGTTCAGCACAAAGCACAGTACTGTGCTAAAGTCTAGAGCCAGGCCTCATTGCTGTAAACATTGCCAGGAAAATGGGAAGAATGGGAAGGGAATTACTAAAAACATGTTGCACAAACATTAAAAAAAGAGTAACTGAAAGTCAATATTTCAAATTACAGACCCCCTCCAGTTTTCTTCAGGAAGCCTAGGCTTCTTGAAGGATTTTCCAAAGCTGTTTTTTTTGTCCTCTGTTAAGATGATCCCACACCATTTCAGTAAAGTTAAGGTTGGGTTTTCTTGAGGATTCATTCCCTCATCTAACCTGTTGTCATTGATCCTTGTGTCATTTAATCTATCTCAGTATCATTCCTTGTGTTTCTCCTAAAAGAATATCTTCCCAAAAGCCACGGAGACGGACATCTCTGATCATGTTTTTTGTCAACTTGCCTGGTTTTCTCAAATCTCTTAAGGGCACATTCACAAAGATGCTGAAACTTGTTACATTTTTTGCCAAAAATCCTTTGGGAATCACCTTGTTCATACAAAATAGTATTTGATGTTTGCCAAACTTGTTAAAATGCCATTTAAAATGTGTGTGTTTATTTTTTTTTTTTTTTTTTTTGCTACGTTGTTTGTTATTTGGAGATGCAGCACTGGTTCATTCCTGGAGTCAGGTACATTTTTTTAAAGCTGGATTGATTGACAAGCCAGTGTTCAGTTTTCAGTGTAGTTTAAATACAAAAGAATATAAAAATGCATTCATCCAAAAATGTTCAGGTAAAAGAATAGCATAAAAAACCTGCAAATATACTAAGGAAAACCTTAAAAGAACTTTGGAAAGCTGGGAAAACTGTTGCCCAAGGTCATTTGATAAAAATGACAAAGTCTAGTTGCTTAGAAACAGAATATAAAGAAAAGAGAGATGGCATTGTGACTTCTGCAAAACGCACAATCAAAGTTTGCCATGTAAGCAATGCAGCTCCTGCCGATTCAGTTTAGTTATTTTACACACACACACATACACAGTCCCAGGAGGATTACTTATGAGTATTCAAAATACTGATTGTTATCCCAGAGCTGCAGATGCCATATGGTTTTCTTCATGCAGGTGTAAATCCACCAAGACTGGGGAGAGTTGTTTGAGGTTAAAGGTCACTAAATCTCGCACTGTCACACATGGAGGAACAACGTTATTCATTGGGAGGTCAAAAGGAAACATAAATGGGACAGCAGTATCATGAACTATTTCCTGGTGGATATGAAGATAATCCCTGAGATTTAGTCAACAGTGTGGCTTTAACCAGATTACTTCACCATAATCGCCTGAACATCACTGCAATGAATTCTATTTGGGCCCTATCCATGACAGTTTCAAGACATCAGCCAATCCTGTGATTCCATATAAATTACAGAGACTAATCTACATCATATACGCAGGTCCCAGACATCAGCAAAGCCAGGATCACCTAATGTAATCCTCTGGGTGTCGCACAATAGGGAATCATAATCTCGCTTCCTTACAAAGCAAAGAGCTGGTGCTGAGCAGATGACACGAATATGTGCGCTCGTGTGCGCACGCAAGCATGTGTGTTACCCTTCATGCATGCATAAGTAGTTTCGGGTCTCTTGGGTGCATCTTGGTCTATGCCCCTCTGCCGAGCGGATGTGTTAAGGTGGAAGCTGAGGGGCGTTGAGACGATGATGGTGAGGGGATTCATGGATGGGCGTGAGGCATGCAAACTCTTGAGGGCAATGACAGGGGTGAGCAGGGGTGAACAGAGAAGCAGCGGTATGGAAAGGAGGGAACAAACCCCCCAACAAGACGCTCTGCTCATGAGATCTCTTCTTGCACTTCTCATGGTGCCTAACACTCCTTTTATTTATTCTTTAGTACTTGTGAAGCCTTAGTAATGGCAGCCAAAAGGCAAATAAGTATAAATGGTGCATTGCTTTGCCATCTGAATGTGTGCCCATGTGTCTGAAGCTGCATGTGCACATGTAGCAGATGAAGTGTATGGTAGCTTGAAGGTAGGCGAGGGCTTTTAGGGGCCGGAGCAGAACTGAACAAGGAGGGCACAGGGTGAGAGGAGGGTGGGAAAGAGGGTTACACATCAGCAGCTATTTGAAGACCTGCTGTTCCTGCTTCCTGCAAGAAACTGCTCTTCATAATTCAATAACAATGATCCCCAGTGAAGGCCCAATAAAGAAGGTTGCTGTGGGGTGGAACTGACTGGCTATGCACCTCCTCCTCCCTCAAACCATTCGTCCACCAGTGATTGGGGAGAAGGGCTGGAATGGGGTTTTAGAGGAGGGGGTTAAGATTTGGGGAACAAGCCCAGCTGACATGCAGCCTGCAGTCAGGCAGACAGACCATCCCTTGCTACCTCCCTCCCCCTGATCCCAGGTGCACCTCACCACAGCTCCCCCCACCCTCCCTGCTGAGCAGGAGACAGAGCAGAGGCCTGCAACTGACTCTCAAAGTTCCCTGGATGAGTGAGCGGCCATGACCATGAGCCCAGCCTGTGACACACTCACAAACTCACACCTACACAAACTCTGTATAGACAAGACTCTCTCGGTGGGGGGGTCAACTATCGATCATGCTTTTGTCAAATCAATCACATGACTTATAATGTGGTGAGACAGCTGATTGACCTCTGGAATCCATAACATTATCATTTATAAGAGCCCTTTGCAAACATCCATGACCTCTCCCCCTTTTAGTTCTGTGATGCGGCGAGCGGGTGCAAGGAAATGAGTTCACATGATCTTTCATACGATGAAAGATTACAGCTAAAGAACAGTTCATATCAATTATATCACAAGGTCACAAAATTATTGTTAAACAGTGAAGTGAATTCTTCCTCCATCTATGTCATGTATGACATTTGAGTTAAGCCTATTTGATGATGAAGTCTTCTGCGTTAGCTTATCTCAATATATAAAAGATAACAGGAGTATTTATTATTTTATTTGGCTATTTATCTGTTTTGTTGGTCAACCAGGACCTGCAAAAGCCCTTTTAGAGTTAATCAATTCTCACGATATGAGGGATACAGTTGGAAGCTTAGGTGAGATTTAATTGTCTCTAATGCTTACGAGACGTAATAAAGGCAACAAGCAGGAGTCACAAAGGTTTAGGAAGGAGCACATTTAAAGGTGATTAAAGTACGAGACTCGCTCTTATCTTTGATCTTTGAGAGCAAATGAGTTGTTTCTTGCACAGTGTGTGCAGTCAGAAAGCTTACCGGTGGATCAAAATGTCATATTTTTCATTGCGAATGTAAACTAATTATAGGACTCATCTATCGTAGACATAGCGCCGTGCTTGTGATGGCATTCTTGCAGCGGCATTCCTTATGTTTTGTCTTTTATTGCTCAGTTGTTATCTTCTAGCGTACTTGTACTGAGCGATCTTTAATATTTAAAAATAAAATTGCATGTCGGAGTAAATATGTCAGTGAGAGTTTTTTCATTGTGGAAGCTGCTGATTTAGTGTCTAAACTCCTAAAAGACCTGGAGGGAAGCTTCTTACAAACTTCACAAGAAGTGAGAACAATGTTCATGTTGTCAAGCCTGCAAGAAGAAGAAAAAGAGCTTGTTTTGGTCCAGTCAATTCATACTCCACAAGAAATTTACCATAAGTGCCCCATCTGTTGTATATATTTTCCAACTTTCTCACCACCTCAATCAGTTTAGTAAAGCTATCTGTTTAATAATACATCACCAAAAATGACCAAAAAGAGTCTCAATCTAGACAAAAGGGGATATAACAGATACACAGTAGGAGCAAAGAAGAGCAAGAAAGAGGAAGTTTAAACCATTTCTGATCAAGTACATGATTCTGGATTGTAGAGAAAAACGAAGCATTTTAAAATGTGTTGTTTCTTTTGGTCTAAAGTAACTGGATATAAGTTTGTCTAACTTAACTTATTTAGTTTATTTGAAATAAAGAATTTGAGTCTCATTCATGGAAAGTAAGCTGAAAAGATTTTTTATAATTTCTTGATAAATAATGTTAAAATAAAGTATTTAGGTTCACATTTACAGCAGCAGTACAGACTGAGACCCAACAATAGATGTTTGTCAACCATCAAAACATCACAAACACTGTTGTTGGGTGGAAGGTTTCTCTTAATTTAAAAAATTAATGTGGATGAACTTTATTCAAGCACTTGAATAAGTGATTATTCAAATGGAAGTTTATTTAACTTTTATTTAACGTTCCACAATTCTCTCGTTTCAAGTTAATTTAATCTTTTTATGACTAAACAAAATAATTAAATTATGATTGATATTAAAAAGTGCTTTACATTACCTACAGCCCAAATATCCTTTTTAGAGTGAGGTCTGACTGGGAAATTCACCCCAGCTTTCAGGCAATACTGACGAAGAGTGACTGCAGACAGAACTATTAAGTGGGAGTTTATCTTCCATGGTATGTGCTGAGCTCAGGGGTCTGAAACCTTTACAATCCAAAGGGCCATTTCTGCCATCAGCCAACTAAATAAAGTTTATTTATAGCCGCAAATACAATACAACTTATGATAATATCTGAAAAAAAAGGAAAATGTCTGTAGTAGGAAATTAGCTATTTTTAAGAACAAGTTTATTTCCATTTCAGGTTTTACAATAAAGGAAAACAAAACATTTACAAAAACTAATAAATCTATGTTCTTTTACGGGATAAGAACCAATGCTGGAGATCCACTTTCAGCTCTGGAGCCATGGCTTGCAAAGCTTTGCATTAGCTGCTACCAAGATAAAAAACAAAACCCAGTATTCTATGTGAACACCAAAGATTTCACTAAAGCGACAGTTTCCCCTTTTGTTTTGTAGGTAAGGTTTTGTTTTGCAGCTGTAGGTAAGGAAAAAGTTGAAAACGCATCTCTGTAGGATCCCCTCAGTTTGCAGATGACAAAAGATAGATGACACGGAAAATGAGTTCATGAACTCTCAGACTTTTATCTGGAATTATTCTGATACTCAGGACAGCTGTCTGGAATAAATTGAACAAGAGTGTTCATATTTCCTTCTGACAGTTTGTGATTTATTCTTTGCTGGCCATCCAAGGAAAATAAAGGCATCATTTCTGATGTCCAAACAATACAAAAACCTCAAACACACTCCCTGAGGGAACGTTAACTTGTGAAGTGTGTGAGTGCAGATTCCTTGCACATGTGTGTTTGTGTGTGTACATGCAGTTTTCTCTTCACATATAGTAGGATGCTGCCCTAAAGCAGATGAAGGCTACAGTTATGGTGGTGGTAGGAGGGGGGGGTCTGACAGATCTGTGACAGAGTGAGTGTCTGAGGATTGAGACTTCCATGTTAATCTACTCTAATACACGCAAACACACTTGTGAGCTTTCATGCTGAGCAGCCTTAACAACAATGTTATGATCCACATTCTTGACAAAAACACCCCGAAAACAGGCCTGCTAGACCCATTACAACCATCCTTATTGCATTATGCCACTAAAAATCTGCAAACACAGACATGCAAGCTAGCAAACACAACATCCCTTACTCAGTGGAAGTCAAAGCAAGGCTGTTATTAAGTAAGCAGGCTGAAAATATGAGCAGACATAGAGCTAACAAAGCATTTGGGGAAAAGAGGAGATGGCTTACTTTAACTGTCTGAAATAGGCAGCTGTAATGATGAGGAGGCCATGAGCTAAGGCCATGTGGAAAAAAAAGACCCACTGCACTCACTTTGTTTTTGTTTGGACTTGAAAGATCATAAAAAGGAGCTTTACTGTTCTTGCCGGCACCACAAGGAATGGCTGCTGTGAGGAGAGAACGAGACAGCCGAGGGGGGAGCTCGTGATTCGTTGCAGCCGCATATTTGCTTGCTGAGGACACGTCCCCTTTTGTGGGTTCGGTAGAGGATAAAGTGTTAGGTACTGGCCAAATGGGCACTTCGTTTGGCACCAAATGCAGCTTTGTTTAAAGGTATTCTGGTGCCAGAAGTTAAAAGAAAGCCAAGACATCTTCATTCAGCTGCTCCCTGAGTGGACTTTTATTGTTGCTGCCCTGCACTGATAACAGCGTGTTTACTTTGAAGATATGAGTATGCACTCACTAATTCACTCCTTGTGGGAACCTGCAACACTGTCTAATATCTGTTAAGAGTGCACACACAGGGAGACTTCCACCCCCCCCCCCCCCCACCCCCCACCCCCGGCCATTCCTCAGAATGGCTTTGTCCCACAATAAGTCATTATGAGTCACAGACAGACAAACGTCTAACAAACAAGATTAATGCTTTAAACACAGGATATGGTGGTTGTAGTGAAGGAGTATAAACACACAATCATGAGGATAGTTGCATACAGTCAGTTAGTTAAGGGAAGACGACGGGGGAGCAGACAGAAAGACAAGCCCTCGGGCTGTTTTTAGTCCATATAAGAGTGATGACCAAAACTAGAACCACAAGGTAACTGATTGAATGACCATAAGCAAGGGAATACACTGGAGAGGGGCCATGCGTTTTGGTACAATTATGTTGTATTTTAGAACAATTACTCTGTGGTGTGGACATCTGCTGCAGTGTGCTGTACTTTTTCTAAGTCCCTACAGGTCTTATCAAGAGAAAGCAGCAGAACAATGTGTCTGGGCTGGTGGAGACTCTGTGGTCTGCATGGTAGTTGGGTGGGTAGGTAGTATGGTTAGCTAGATTTAGCACCCCATTGACCTGATAGCATAAACAAACTAAAATAAATTGAAAATAAATTAAATGAAAATCAACATGCACCATATGCTAAGACAGTATAACAATATGCTTTTTAAAATAGATGAATGGCAGAGTATTAATTGTTCAGTGATTACAGTGGAGAAGCCGTCTTGACAGGTGGGCTTTGAGTCTGGATTTGAAGATGACGAGTGTGAGAGTCCTGGATGTCTGGTGAAAGAGTTTGAACACTTGCTGCAGATCCATGAGGAGTATAGTGAAGTCATTTTCATGTTCAAGAAAGCAGTCAGAGATGGTGTGAGCTTTGTGACATGATGCATCATCCTGATGCTGCACTGTGCTCAGCAAAATTACTCAGGTAGGCTGTGGTGGTTAAACAATACTCAGTTGGCACACTTTAGGTCCCTTAGTACCAACTGAAGGCATGTCTATTTGTTTAGCGCATTTCATGTACAAGACTATTCCAAATACTTTACATAGAAGATTAAAAGTGCACCAAGAAAAAAAAAACCCTTTTCACCAGTGTTCTTTAACTCCTGATCTTTAGGGCTACTATCATGCAGGTTTTAGTTGTTTCAATGTGGAAGCAGATTTATGAAAGTGTGTGTGCTTCACTGTGAAGCTACTGTTCTCACATGCCTCTAAAACAAGCACATCCCAGCACGCTTGTGGTCACGTCAGTCATCAAGACCAGAGGGCTTATTGTAGCAATCAGAGCGCTCTAGTCTGAATATTGATGTTTTAATTATATCTCTTCTATTTGCATTCCATGTCAATACCATTATTTTGTCTATTTCCCTCAATTCCTTCTTCCCCAATAAAAAAAGCAGAAAACTAGAGAGGAGATAAGAGACTGAAAACTCAGATGTCCTATATCAATATCGCACGAAAAAAAACCTCTAATCAACCAAAAAAGCACCATAATGAAGATGTGAGTTTGCTTAACACTGCAGGCAAGTGTGTCGACATTTCTCTGAGCCTGTGTGTGTTTGTCCATTTAGACGCAAAGAAAGGCAGGTTTCAATAGCCTTTACATTGAACAATAGGGCCAATCAGTCTCTGGAATCGGGGGCCTGATTAAAAGATGAGCTTGCTGTAGGTGAGCGTGCAGCAGCGATATCTCAGCAGGAGCACAATGAAATGCAGTCGCAGAAAGACTCAACGCTATCGCCGATTGTTTCTTCAAAGACAGGCTGAGTGAGCCCTTGTGCAAAAGCAGCACAGAGAGCAAGAGAAGAAGCTATTTCCCAAAAGAATCGGCATGTTCCATCTTGATAGCCTTGAAAGGAATGAGCCAAGTAACAACTGGCGGTTGTAAAATTGTTCTATCCTCATTACCCTCTGTGGAGCGAATAGAGAGAAAGACTGTCAAGCAGGCTAATGAGCTAGTTAAGGTGGCAGTAAATGTCATTCCTCCTCTGGCAGCCCCCAGGCTGCAGTACCGCTACAGGCCATTACCTGGACAGGGACGCTTAGAGCTTGCATCAGCACTTATTGTACTGCCTAAAATTAAAGGTAGACAGAAGAGAAACAAAGAAAGGCAGGACCGTACTGCAACTATTTTACATGTGTTCCACTAAAAGCACAAGTGGAGCGTGTTGATGAAAAAGAGCATGAGAGGAGGAGACATCGTCTTTGGTCTTTTCTAATCTTCTTTCCATTGACAGAAACTTTAATGAGCAAAAAGCTTTTCTGGCAGCTTTCCAGTCACTTGTTGCCTCTGCTCTGTCGGCTTGTTAGCAGCGCAGCCACTTCGTTTGACCTTTAGTCATTTATTCTCAAGTCCATCCAGGAGAATTAGATTTGCAAACTGGATCACTTTGATTTTACAGGAGAGTGAGCACAGGCTGTAAAGTTATGACATGTATGTAAAACCAACAATGCTGTATCATAATAACTTAATTAGCATGAAATGTCAGATATCATTTACATCTACACTACAGAAAACTGCTGTTAAAGTGACTCAAGCAGAGCCAAAAAATGTCTGAACCTTTAAAAACTGAGCGAAACGACTGTAATTTAGGATTTAGACACATTTATGCGTCTGGTGATGTGAGCATATAGAAAGCTCATGAGTGGTCCCTCGCATGTGGAAGTGGAATTTACTCCATTTGCCCACTTGTGATCAGATCTCCCAAATCTTGTTTAAACAGGGCTTAAAGAAAAGACTTTAACTCATCCTTCTGCTGTGGGCACAGATGTTTGGGGTAAGTAAACACTCTCTACCTACTTGAGAATTTACTTGAAGCCCATCCATCTAAACACAAATCTGCTCCTACACCTAACAGGACCGACATTTTCCTTATGTGGGGGAGACGTCTAAATAAATAAATCAGTTTAATTGTGCCTACACTGTGTCAGGTTTACTTAACTCTGCTGATATTTCAGATCAACACTGCACCTCACATGCATGAGAAAGTCGGACACCTTGGTGGTCCCTTGAGATATTTTTTTCTTTTTTTTTGCCTGGTTTGACTGGAACACTGAATCACAGAATTGAACAGATGTTGAAAGATATACTCTCCACACAAGCTATCCAATGCACAAACACGTGGACACATTTTGCACACTTTGACACCTTAAACCCAAGTGAATAAATCCAACTCTGGTATAAGAGAAGGAGCCCTCCTGTGCTCTCTCTAGTCTCCGGGCCCCTCAAACAAATAAACTTTCTTTAGTTTTAAAAAAAAAAAAGCCCTTGAGCTCCTCTGGATTTAAACACACTCTGGTTCTGCTCCCCCACTGGTTTCTATGAACCTCTGGGTCCAGTGTGTGGAGTCAGGCTGTTGCCCATATGGTCCCCGCTGGATTAGGCTAAGAGACTGGGCACATAATGGTGAGGCCCCAGGAAACATTAAAAAGCTATTAACAGTGAAGCCTGAAGCACCTTATAGCAATGATATGCTAATATTTTTTACCACTTGAGATGGACTGAATGAAAAAGAAGCTGAATAAGAGCAAAAACTAAGATGAATGAAGAGTAGCGGGGGAAGGGTGGAAGGGCTGCTACATGTTGCTTTAACTCCCCAACATCCACTACTAGACACACACACACAACTCAGAGTGAGAGAGAGTTATGGGGAATAGAGAAAATGAAGACCAGAGGACAGAGAAACTAGAAGACAAAGAGGTCAGTGTTGTGGAAAACATGGAGTTTGACATTAAAGTGATGCACTTTAGCTTGCACACTGTAGTGCCAGAAATGCATGGTTGCAAGTGCAGCGAGAACAAAAACACACTAACAAAACTGTGAGGATTATAAAGAAAAGGGAGGAAAACAGTGAGAAAGAAAAGAGCAGGAAGCACTGGAAAAGAAAGACAACAAAGTCTTCCATTTACACATCTTTTCATCTCCTGTTATTATAACGGAACTGATAACCTATGTTTGTTTTGTGGCATTGCGAATTCTGCTTATCTCTGCAGACCTTTGTACTATGGAACAGATGAGGGGAAAACTATGGAGTGCGAGTCAGCCAAGGGGGCCCAGGATGCAATATCTAAATGAGATTTAAGCTTTTCATCTGCACTTATTTGCAGGTACACGTATACATTTCATGCTTATTCTTCACTCTGACAAGGGCTTTGAACCTAATCTGAGAAATGCTACTGTTCACAAAGCTTTCGGGCTCTTTGAAGCTGAGCTGAGACGCTTTTGTTGTTTACGTTCAGCATTCCCATCATCTCCCTAAGAAAGGCCCTGCTTATTATTCACTTGCTACAGAGCCACTTGTATATGACGCTGATGTGATTGTTTAAATGCGGAGCATAAATGTCAAATTACCATGCATCTGACAGGACAAGCAAATCAACACGGCATCAATAACCACTGTAGCCACAATAACGGATAATAATGAATCTCCTCTTGATCTGCGTTAGGATGCTGATGGAGGAGAAGGATACTGGACTTGTCGTTTCCCTGTTGGGCCCTCGGGGAGCCAGGTGTCTCTCTTTAATGGAGGCAAGCGGAGACTAACGTAGGTTAATGAGCTCTACGGGCCCCCAGAGGAGTAAAGCATTATAGGCTATATGAGATCCCCTCTCATCCCTACATCTCTCCATTTGTGTCAGACCCTGGGAGAGAATTGAGGAACAAAAGGACACCATGGTGGAATGGAAGTAGAGGTGCAAAGGAGACAGAGACGGTGAAGGATAGAAAGACACAACAGAGCCAAAAAGAAAGCCAGGTCTGCCAGCCTTTTGAAACAATTAGGGCCTGGATGAGATTCCCTCTCACAACTCTGCTGCCAAAGCAAGGCCCAAATGTGGCCGTAAAGGGAAAGCTTAGCGAGAACCAGCCTAATCAGAAACAGACTCTCTACGACAACAAACCAAACCACACAGACACACAGGAAAGTCGACACTTTACATATTAAAGCTCGACAGGGAGGGAAAAAAGCCTGTGGTAACATGAAATTGTAATGAGGAACAGGCTCATGGAGTGAGTAAAGCATTAAAGGAAGAAATCGAGGACTGGAATGATGATGGAGGAAGGAGAGCCTTTAAATATGACTCAGACATAAGCCCAAACCTCACAAGTCCTGTGAGGTTTAGGGATGTTTGTTGTGCTGTGCTGCATGGCTTTCACACGTTTTTTTCTCTTCATCGTCCTCTCAGATGTGGCTTAATCTCTTTTTTAGCTTTCTGCTGCTCCCCTGCTCCCTGCTGTATGAACTTAGAGCAGACAGCCATCTGAGCATGCTGTCTTTCAGTTCTCCTGACACACAAATGCACACTTTCATTTTGAGTTGAGGTGTTCAGAAAGTCTCAGAAATGACAGAGGCAAAGCTGGGGAAATAAGTAGAAGGAAATAAGGAGGAACTAAGGAGAAGGATTAGAAGGTGAGTTGTGGAGAAATGAAGGGGAAAAGTGAAGATGTTCGACCAGGTTGTGTGCAAAGGAGCAGAGAGCAAAGCGAGGTCTGTGGCACAGCCGACGCAAAGGCAGAGTCACATTCCAGGCATGATCCTGTGTAAACCCTGTCTGTTACTGCAAATCTGATATGGAAATAAGAGGCCAGAAGGGGGCTTCCATTGGCCTTATAAGGGATTTGAGCTTGGCCTGGATGGATCCCCTGTGAAAGCCACAGAGAATGAAAAACACCAAAAGGGGGCAGAGAGAAGGGCAAAAACTGGACATCTCCGAAAAACATCAGGCAGAACAGAAACATGGACAAAAAGAGACAAAAAGACAAATACAAGAAAGGAACATACATGTCTCATTCATGTTGAAAGGGTGGATTTTTTGAAGTGGGGGACTCATCAGAGCCCAAAAAAGGAAACAATATCCTCCGTGCAACCCAACAACAATCTTAACAATACATCCCAGCACAACTGGAACAGCACAATTCATCCCGCTACCATTGTTTCACACTGAGCCCCACTGGTCTACCTCATTGTGGGCTTCTTCTCTACACCAGAAAAAAATCACTTCGCCCTTGAGAGAGGCTGCAGATGCAGAAAAGCAAAGCCTGGTGAACAAAGGGAAAGAAGTTTACAATGTTAACAGCTTAGACAAAATTTCTAGCTAAAGCCAAACAACAACTATTGTTGCATCTTTTTATTTCCCTCCCTTTGTTCCTCTGTGTGTTTAGCTCCAACAGTCAAGATGTTCAGACAGTGGGAGCCAACAGCCTGCTGAGAAACCTGATCAGCCACGCTAATCTGATGAGCTGCACTTTGTTCCAGTGTGTCTCGTTTAAAGAGGACAGCACTCCCAGCATGCCGTAACCTAAACACTATCCTATCTCCTTGCAGCCAAGGCTTGTGAAGAGACAACCCAGTCGTCTACGACAAAATCCAACCCCAACCAACACTTCCTGACTTCCAAACCAGCTTGCAGCCTAAACATAGCATACCTGCACCCAAGGGCTCTCCCAGCCACAGCAATCTGGGCTTATTAGGGTGAAAACTCATGACACAAGTGTTTCTAATTTCCTAATCAGTTGGAAGGCAAACCCCCAACCCGTGTAAGTGAGTGCATGTACATGCTCTTGCATGTGATGAAACACCCTTGAAATAGGGTGAAACAGAAAGAGTCTTTTGAATGTATGATCAAGGGAGTTTTTGCACACCTCCCACATACAAATAAGAGGGTAAAATTCCAACTATCAAACTAAAGAAAATTAGTACCACGTGTACAACAAATAAAACACAACCTTGGAGCCACATAGAAGCAAAATCCTGCAGATGAGGGGTTGCCCTCTAATCCACACATGCAACACAAAGCAAACCTAAAACCACTCTTTGTTTTACTGATCATTTGTGACCACAGTCAGCTAATATCAGCCAAACACACATGCACATGAATACAAGACACACCTCCTCCATGTTTATGCCCCACTGAGCAAACAGCTGCTTGCGGCAAAGCCAAATTGTGGCTGCCAAATGCACCAAAACACTTAAGTATGACTGACGCGTCATTCCCCACACAAATGTTCGGCTGTGAAGAATGTTGATGGTTTACTGCTGCGCTGTGATTTTATCAAATTATCACGTCTGTGCTTTGACTGAAAATCGGGGCCGACACTTTGGGCACATGTCACTGAGAATGGCGATGTCTCGCCCTGACTCTGGCCTTGACCCTTACATTTAGTCAAGCTACCAGGGGCCCCGACAATGTTTTCCCAACTGCTAACCATTACAGTTTAATGAATAACAGCGGTGGTTGAGCTGACCTGTGACTGCAAGAGGACTCGGGTTCCTGCTCTTCTGTTTGATATTATGACCTTTTCATGTTTTTTTTTTTTAAATTAAATGCCACAAGAGTCCTGGCGATGCAGGTGCTTTGCAAAATCGCACCTACCTTGCTATTTTCTCTGGACCTCAGGTGTTCAAAAGCAACTCTGAGCTTTCACTCTTTCCTTTTGCCATCTGCTCCATCCTGACATAACACACACTGAAGATTGACCACAGTTGCTCTTCATTCTGTGGCTTCAGTCCAATTAGATTTCTGCTGTTTGTAGCCTCTCATATTCCATATCCAGTCAGTGAGTTGTATTTAATGGAATTGTAGAAGTGTGAAACTGAGTTTTATGTCAGAGATTTTGGATGGAAACAGTCACCCAGTCTCTGGAAGAAATAATTTAGAACTTAAATGCAACTCTTTTGATCAAATATTTATTTTAGTCTGCAATTAATGGTCCATCATCAGCCCCTTCATACATCTATAATGCCATAAAACAAGGATTACCATTACATATTGTAGCCTGTATTCATGCCACCGTCTTGGTAGCCACCTTTCAAGCTCGGTTACAAATCCAGAGGTTTTATAAAGAGTTTTGTGCTGTTTTCTAAACGGAGATCTCAAACGTTGTCCAATCTGCTGGAACCAATCTTCCTGTCTGAGGGTCAAAGCCCCACATACTCTGATTACCACTAGCAACCTTCAAACCGTATCTGTAGGTATCTCGTACTTTGCCTTGAATACCAATCATTTGAGTAGGGATGTTCTGTACATTATTCCATCCTCTTGGCTATGGTGTTCCATGTGTACCATAGCTGCCTCCATGTCACATCCTGTTCCTGTGGGATGGACTGTCTCAGAAAGTTATGATTAGTGCCTCTGTGCTGTCAGATGTCTTCATACCAGCCATTTCTTCAAATGTCTTTACACTGGTTGCCTGTTCATCAGAGGATAGCCTTCAAAGAACCCATATTTTGCAAAATAGACTTTTATGAGCTTTTAACCTTCTTTAAATATTAATTGGACCTTAAAATGATCCTGGAAGTAGTTTTATTTATCATCCATGCATTTTTGGAGTTTTATCTCTTTAAAAATAAGACTGCAGCTTAAGCAGAGCTAACAGATGACACCACCATGCAGACACGTCACGGTGGTGGCTCCCCCTCCCCTCCACTACCTGAAAACTTCAGCGCGCCACCTGCTCCATGAAATGTGGATGTGGCTCTCATCAACACACACACGTGTAACTAACTGCATGCTGACTACAACACGGCGCCTCTCTGGCTGCCGGAGCAGGAGACACAGAGCAAGCAGAGGAGAAATGCAGACCCAGGCTTTTACAGTTACAGAAATCTCTCAGCAACAAATGAATGGTATGGCAAAAGTATAGTTTGGTGTAGGTTGCAAAATGCCTAATATCATAGATGTGCATAGGATAGAATATGAAATGACAAATATAGCATAACATGGCCCATTTAAAGTTCTGTTTCTGGTTTATAAAGCTCTAAATGGTTTAGGTCCAAAATACATCAGAGACCCCTTGACCCAGTATGAACCTACCAGATCGCACAGGTCATCTGGATCTGGTCTTCTATCAGTTTCCAGAGTCAGAGCGAGACATGGAGAAGCTGCATTCAGCTTCTATGCTCCACATGTCTGGAAAAAACTCCCAGAAAACCTGTGATCAGCTGAAACACTCAGTTTATGTAAATCCAGATTAAAGACCCTCCTGTTCTCAATTGCATTTCAATATTTTCTTATTTTTTATTACCTTAAGTTTTTATGTTTTTTAATCTAAAATCAATCATGATTTTAATAATTTTAGTTATTTTTAATTGTTACCTCTTTTTATCTACATGTTTTCATATTTTTTTAAAATTGCATTTGCTTTTTATTTCTTCATTTTAATTTGAAAAAATGCATATGTTTTACTCTTTTAATCTTCAGTAAAGCACTTAAAATCCCCCTGTGTTGAACTGTGCTATACAAATAAATTTGCCTTCCCTTGCTACTGTATGTCAATCTGCACATTGGCAAATAGGATCGCCTCCACCAATGACAGTGAGCAACATCTGGTGTGTTCTAGTTGTGGTAAATAAACTATGTCCTGAAACTGACTTAATTATTAATGAGAACAAAGTATAAAAGTGAGCCATATATCAACTAAAAAGTCATTTGGTTGGTGATTTCTTTACGGGTTGAAAGATCCTTTGAAAGGATGGGAATTAAATAGGTTTTGTAGACTGAAAAGAGCTTTGAGAAGATCTGTTTTTTAAAAGGTTAAAATTAAGGATTTTGGATACATTTGACCAAATGGGTTGGTATTTACTCAAAAATGTGTGATGAAGGGCTGTTAAACTAACACATCTGTTATTCTCTATAATATCTCTGACATTAGAGGGAAATTAAATGTCAAAAAGCATCAATATCAGTCATCAGTCAACAGCCAAATTATTGCTGTTATCTTTAGTTGCAGTGTAAGGAATTGGCTGAAACAACTGTTTTTTTTTCTGATCAAAATCATAAAGTGAAAAACGAAAAAATGCTGATATTCCAGTGAATGCTCAGACCAATACACAATTTGCTACAAGTTATGCAGAAAGACATGTCCAGTCTCATTAGGAAGCCTATATTAGACAGCTGAACTGCTAAGTGGTTGACATCTCAGCCTCATGCTTTCATGAGGCCAGGACCTGACATACAGCTGTCGAGGGAAAGAGATGCTCCCCCCCCACCCCCCACCCCACCCCACCTTCCCCCGATGTGCATCTTTCTGTAAAAGGAGCAGAGAGATGGGCAGGTAAAGCCTGAGTGAGTCGAGATTACTAGTGGCTTGAAATATTATCACATGCTATTAGTCTGTATCACTGTTCATTAGCCTGATTGCTGAAGTTCCTTGACAGCCCTACGGTAAGATGAAGGCGAGGAGAGGAGGCACAGGGAGAAACGATAAGAAACCGGACAAAGGAAAACGATCTGCGGAAATGCTCGATCCGTCATTGTCCATGAGGTGAGCAGCAATCTCAAAGAGAGACAAGACGAATAAATAATAGGGCTTTTTTCTCTAAATCCCAAATTCTGTTTGACATAACAGCCACAATAAATGATAACTACACATCTCTGCAAAATGACTAAATGCATATATCAAAGAAATACTTTGTGTGCAGCCTGTAAAAGCTTCCTGTAAACACTGTGATCACAGAAATGCATTAAACAATGTTGTCACCAAGGCAAGCTTAACTGTAAAGGAACTGATAGCTGCTGATGTTTTGTATGAAGAAGGAGACAGAGGAGCAGTAAAGCTGTCTCACTATCAGACAGAAACATTACTTGCTGTCACACTCAGTTTGCCTTGGCATAGACAACAGTTTAGTATATCATCAAAGCCCAGACTGTTCTCATTTTGGAGATCTAGTGGTGCTGTGCGGCTTGGAAAGACATTTGAAATGAAAGCAAACATTTGCAAAGTAGATGAGAGGTTGCTGTTTTGGTTGCTTGGTTAATCTAAAATCATTACGCATGCAATCAAACACATAAACAATGATTAATTTTCTTATCCCCGTATTCTGTAACTGCTTCTAATGAGGATGATCATTGCAATGCTTGTAAAATATGGAAAATTCATCAAGTACTTCAAAAAGATTTCCTCTGCAGAGTTCTGCACAAACACAAAGTACAAAGTAATAGTTTGCTTTCACTTCCTCTCTGTCCTTCCTATCCACCCTCTTTTTATCTAATTTTGGACCACTTTGGCCTGAAGTAATGAATTGGCTAATCACAGTTATCTGGCCCATTCAAATGCTTTGTAAAGCAAATCAATAAACGCTGGCACTGAGCCAACCATCCACTTTGACAGATGTTGTCCACCAATTTCTTTCTGTCTTTTTTTTAATTGTTTCCTAAAAATGTTTACTTCTTTCCTCCCTGTCCCCTTCCTGTTTGAGATGTTTTTGCAAGGTCAATAGAGTACCTAAAGAAAGAAGAAAGAAAACTAATCTCCCATGCCAACTGGCAACGCGGAGGACAAAAGGCGAACGCTTAGAAACTGCAGTTCATTTGACAGAGAGAGAAATTTATTGTTTGATTGGCGGAAATCTTGCAAGTCGCCAGAGCTCTGAGTTTCATACCTGAGGCTATGAAAACTAACAAGGCCTGCATCCGTGCTACACTGTTTCCACAGCAACAGATCAATAACAGCAATGCAACTACTGATAAGGATTTCTATGAATTTCAGATTTGCTCCCTGTGGTGCCTTCATTGGCTGCAGACTAAATAGGAATATTGATAAGCTGTGAGGTTCTGCCTCCCAACTGGCATCGCTTGCATAATTTTCAGCGCATAGACTACTTTTGTTGGCTTTTATGGAACATTCAGCTGGCATTTATTATTAAGAGTTACTTCGTTTTAATGTTTTCTGTTGTTGTACGTTTCATTGTTAAGCACTTTATAATTTTTAACTTGAGATTTGTACTTAATTTCTTAAGAGAAACTGAAAATGTTGAGCAATGTTTTCATGCATCTGATCATTTCAAACTACTAAGACTGCAGTTTTTTACTTCACCCGTACAGAAACAAAGCTTGATATTGTAGCAATCACTTCATGACGATATAAATGTTCCACACTAGTGTGTGTGGAGGTAGGAGCGGTGATAGTATTTCTGGTAAATGCTGTCTCAGAGTAGGTGCCATTATTACCAGGAAGTCGCCATTCCATTTGCACCAAGTTGGAAAACATGGACGCCTCCAAAACAGCCCATTTCTGAGCATCTACACATCATTTTAAAGAAATCCATAAAGTCACTGAAAAACTGTGGAACAAGTGAACATCAGCAATGAAGGTGATTCTAATTAAAGATCCATACAGGTTGATTTTTTTTATGAACAAGGCAACATAACAACATATTTACTGATAAAATCCACTCATTGCTGCCTATGCTGAAAACAGCTGAAAACAAAAAATAAAGAATTTAAATAAGGAAAAGAATTCATTAAAAACCATCTCTAAAGGGGCTATATTATGCAAAATGGACTTTTATGAGCTTTTAATCTTGTATTAGTTTTAATTGTACCTTAAAATGATCCCAGAAGTAATTTTATTTTTCAGCCATGTGTTTTGTAGCTTTATTGCTTTAAAAAGAAGGGCGTGGCTTAAGCAGAGCTAACGGCTGACCCCACTGCTCCGACATGGTGGAGACTCCCCCACCCCTACCTGAAAACTTTAGTGCTCCATTTCTCCCAGGAAGTGTGTATGTGGCTGCTGTTGCTCTTATGAACAGACATGCTCCCTGCATGCCTACTACACACGGCGCCTCTCTGGCTGCTCAATGCATTCCTAGATCACTTTGTCTTTTCAGACAAATATTTCCATTCCTTCTTGATGAATTCTGGCATGATGAGTCCAGCATTTTTGTAAACCTACCCTATGTTTTTAAAAATTCCGTTACCTTTTGACAACATTCTTATCACAAATGGTAATGACTGAACTCAATATGACTGTATAAGAAGAAGACACTTTATTTTTTTCTCCCCTCACGTACAGAAATAACTGCATCAATGCCAAATGCAGTCTAACGTCACTGCACACGTCTTTTATATTTTGGCATGGTTGCCAGGCAATGCATACAATAGAAGGCAGTGCAGAGTTCAGAGTAAACATCAGTTTAAGAAAATAGCGAACGTGGCAATGGTGGAGGAGCTCATGATAACGCACATGCTCAGAAAGTAATGTAAAAAGCTGCTGACCATTAGATGGCAGTGATCTGCGCAGCTATTATTTACATCACAGCGTCTCATGTTTTGAGCTACACTGTGCAACACTGCCCTTATAGCTTCACACAGGTACTGCCCTGTTTACTACATCTGGGTTTGCATCTGCAAGCTCCCTGCAGAAGAAAAGCTTTTTTTGTATGTATGTATTTAACATGGAGCATAAATGAGGCTTTAACATGAATCTAAATGTTCATGAGTAGCAGTAGCATGTTGATGCTACCAAGGGCCAAGAAATATGTTTTTCATGACAGAATTGTGTGTACTGGTGCTGATGTTAATAATGTCATAACATGATGATAAAAAACAGTAAAATAACATAACATTGTAGCAATAATACAATTACACTTGATCAGAATTTGATATAAGTAGAAAATCAACTATTAAGCAACATGTTTTGCATAATTCTTATAGTTTTTATTTTATATTTTGAGTGTAATAATATATCAAAGTAGTGTGAATATAAGTAGAAAAGTAGTTCTAATCACGGGAAAATGTTTGAGAGCAAGGTAAATTAAGCTGCTATCAATTTCATTTGGAGCCCAGTCAACAAAAAAATATCCGAAAGAAACTGGATTACAGTGAAGCTCTTTCTATGGGCAGAAGAGAAGTAGGGCTAATCAACAATGGGTTAATTAATCTCACTCGTGAAGTTAAGTCCAATTATGGCAAGCACTCAAGAGAGTAATTTGTTTTAGGATAAAAAGAAAAGGCTATTCCGAATATAAAAAAAACAAAAAAGAACTAATAAATAAAACCAAGTTGGCTGCTTCGAGTAAAAAACGATCTGCATGCAATATTAATGAATAAGAAGAGCAAAACATATCTGCAGACATGTGAGATCCACTTTCTTGGTATGCAGCTACACTCCAGTGAATACATGAAACTGCCTGTCTTTGAGATAAATTACACCTAAATGTATTAAATCCATCTGAAATAAAATGTATGCGTAGTATAAGCATTTATCTCTTGTTGTTAGAATAATAAAAAAAATGCTTCCTTCGAGACACTGGCAGCGAAAAGAGCAAGCAATTAGAGGAAGTGAAGGGGAGAGGGAGACACATGGAAGGAGAGACAGCAACAGAGAACTGTTTGAATGTGATTAATGAGATCACTGCGGGGTAGGCGGTGTCATTGTAATAGCCTGAGAAGCAGAAATAGACTGGCAGAAAGAGTGAGACACTAAGATACAGAAATGGACTGAAAGAAAGAGGGATATAAGAGGGTGGAGGACAAGAGGGAAAAAATCAGAGAGGACAGCTGGCTGACTGGCCAGGTTTCATTTAACCTACCGAAAATAGAGTGGGAATGATGCAGAATGACGGGCAGAAAGAGAGTGAATTGAGGATAAGACAGGAAAAAAGCAGCTTGGAAGAATGGAACGGCAGGGGTTTCTCAGTCTTCCACTGGCCTTTTAACAGTGAAGGGTTTAGAAAAGTCTGGACCCGGTCTGGCAGATAAAGAGGCTTGTGCTCCAAAGACAGCCTTGAAAGGCACAGCCTGCTCCTGCAGCGTGGGGCTGCCACTAACCACCTCTTCATCTGGCCCAAGGTGAAGATCTGAGCGGCGGGGGTCAAGTGGAAAACCGGTTTCGAAAAGGTCGCGCAGGCATCATGCCAGTCCGAAACTTCACAAACAACGTGGTAATTAGGTGGACTTGGTGGCTGGTTGAACATCTATGGAGAGCACTTAAACACAATATTCCTGGAAACAGATCAAATTAACAGCATTCCTCCTAAAAGAACAAAACAAAATAAAAAAAAATCTTAATCCTTCAAGCTCTAGAAATGTTCCTTTCAGATGTTTAGGAGCAAGCAGCCTCTGTAAGAGCTAACATTCATGTTAGATAATAAAACACAAAGCAAATAGCTCTTAGTGGCTTCAGCTTCTTGAAGTCCTGTAGATTGTGTTAGCTCTGCAAAAAAAAGCTACTCTGATTCCTGCAGACCATGTCAGGCTCCCAGATACTGCCGCTGGATAAAATGATTGTTGGCAGTCAAGCGAGAGTCCTGCAGAAGCAAATCCAATTGATCCAAGTATGCTTTTATTCTGCCACGCATTGTTTCTATCCCCATTTCTTAGCTCAAACTGTTAGTTGTCAGCTTCACAAACAATCTGGTCTACTGGGTATGGCGTATTCATTTAATTCATAAGCAAGATAAATTAAACAAAGGCAATGTTTTTACAAAAGAATGCAACCATTTGTTCTGTGTGGGATTAATTAGAGCAAACCATTCAATCTGAAACAAAGTGATGCAACAGCTATTACAGAAGGCATTCAGTAAAAAATAACAATTTGTGACAATGATGATTGGGAACAAATCCTACCTGGTGGCATTTGTGACCGTTCTTTTCTCTTGTATTTGTGTTGCTTTTAATGGCACCTCAAGGTTAATACACACCACGCCGTGACAATGGTGATGTATAATAAAGTAATTAAAATGATTTATTTTGTACCTTCAGGTTGTTTACAGCAATCTCATGAGAAACCACTAATGACCAACTGTAAACATCAACTCAAATTTGCTTATAAACTGAACAGAACAGAGTTCATATTCATATTTGATTGGATATATCAGAATAGTGCAACTGCGTAAAATGTGGTTTATGAGATGAGGGCCTCTCGGTTGTGCATCTCTTCCACTGAGGCTTCCATTGCGTTGGTGCCATGGAGCTTTGGAAAGTCATTCTGAGTACCGTATTTTCACGACCATAGGACGCATTGGATTATAGGGCGCAGTTTCAGTTACAGGTGCTTTTTCTGTTTTTAACACACATAAAAGACTCACCGGGTTTTAGGGCACAGGCACATTAAAATATACCGATAACACACCCATGTTTATGTCACAGTCCCCCGTCGCATATGAGTAACATTAGAAGACCAGATTCAGTGTTGTTGAAGTTTTGAGCATCCTGCACGGTATGTCCTCCATGGAAAAAAAGTTTAACTCAACTACGACGGAGGTCATGGCTCTGGTTGTTTAGCTCTGTTCACCGTGATCAGATATCAGGATTTGAAAAATGTGGGTTTCTTTTGGGTCGCTCGTTGCTGCTGCTCCCAGCTTTTCTGGTACGTAAATCTTTTTAAACTTTTTTTAATTTGTCGATTAGCTTGTCAATGAACACTAGCTCCAGCGTCTCTCCTGGTGCTGCAGCTGCTCCGATTTGACGTTTTATTTACTTTGGATATCTGCCAAGAAGTCCGCTTCCGGCAGAAATCAAAAGTAAAAATGAGTCTGCTCAGACTAATTCTGAAGGTTTTTATAGTCAATTTCTCCTTTTTATTGAGCTGTTATCCCGTGTTTATTTGTTTCACTTGTTTGTCACCAGCAGCCACACTTTTCCTTTACCGTTCTCACGCTGTCCTCTCCTACTTCCGCTTTCCCAAAGTCACACAACAACACATTAGACAACAACACTACACCCCAACATTGGGAGTGGCATGCATTTAGGAGAAAATGTTAGACTTAAATGCGCCTTATGGTCATGAAACTACAGTAGTTGTTACTGTTGAGTTTTTTCCAACAGTTCTTCCTCCCTCTTCTATCAGCATCCATTATCTGATGGAAGATTAAAGTTTAGTTGCAGCAAACAAAAAAAACTTCATGGATAGACAAGCACATTGACAATTAACTGCCTCGTTTATCCCACACTTCCAAATGAAAATCAAGACCAAGCTAGACCAGACCACACCAAAGCAGGTGAGCAGCCTCTGGGCTTACAGGCCAGACAGGCGAGGCTCTTAGATCACATTCCCTCTGAGGCCAACCAATTGAAAGATTAATTCTTTGAAGCATGTTGCGGTGTGAGCAGTGCATGTAGGGGCCAGAGTAGGACTGGGGCGGGGGATGCCTGCTTGTCCACCGGGCTATGCTGTAGCAGCTCCCTGCTTTTACAACCCTTTCAAGTCCACAGTATTTTTTGCCCTATGATCAGCTGCTACCCTCAGTGATACCGTCTGCATACCACACACAACCCCACTGTTATTTGGGCCAGTGTGGGAGCCATGTGACTTAGCCATGCATCCTCTGCTACATTAACCAGTTCTGCAGGACATTTGTCCAGTTTAACACCTGAACCACCCTTTTAAGTCGTACCCCTCAGCTGCAAGGCATATCATCCGAACCACTTCCTGATTATTTATCAGGGCATGATGAAAAGAAAAGTAGCACATGATGTTTTTTATCCGTTCAAAATGGAACAAAATACTGAGGGAATTACTACCATTCATGTTTGTTTTCTAATGGAATAAATAACTTGTAATGTCAACTCTTCACAAATTAGTTGCATACAGCCTTTCAGACAACAGCTCCAGCTAGATTGCATGCTTGTTTTTATATATAATCTTTAAGTATAAGCCAAGCATAACATACTGCTAAACAGCTATTTAACATTTAAAACTTGAACATCAAGACAACAACTATGATTTTGCATTGAAAATATCCATCAAAGCTTACTAAAGTTAGCATTGGAATTGTCCCCAAACTTGGGAACAATTCATTTGTAGCATATCAGCCACATATACCTTCATTCATCAACACATCAATAAATTTTTATAAATAAATTATCATTAGGCTTTCCACCGATCGGATCGGCTTGATCGGATTGGCCGATATTTCAAAATTTTTTCCTATTTTTTGATCGGTCCTAAAGTCTTCATTCACCGATCCGATCAATGACGTCA
>JBAMHX010000015.1:3472814-3493606 GCA_037177515.1 Pseudomugil tenellus
TAAACTGTAAAAATATTGGTAAACAAGTTGTTTAAATAGACATATTTGCTTCGTCCTGTGATCGGATCGGTGATCGGTTTTTTTAAGGTCTCTGATCGGTGATCGGTGATCGGCCCCTAAAATCCTGATCGTGTAAAGCCTAATTATCATCAATGGATTATTTATATTAAAAAGCCCTTTTCAAACCAACAGCATCAAAAAGTGCTTTACATAGTAAAATATGTAAAGTTAAATATCACTCTGTACATGAAGACTGAGCTAATGAGTCACGGCCAGAACCAGGATTATTTGCTCAAAAGTAATATTTTTCCACTTATACACTCCGTGTTTCAGTTGTAACAGGAACCACAGTACTATGACATCTATAAAAGTTGATAAAAAAGCAATTTATAAGGATAAACACTGACACCCTTTAAAGCATTTCTATGTAATGTGGCTTTAAGCCTTTTTTGGAGGGATGGAAGACGTTCAGTCCAACTCTTTGAACTGACTGATCAGAAGGGTAATCCTAATATCTCTCTGCTGAGCATGATTTAACTTCCTTATTCATGAATTGCTATGGTGTCTTTCAACAACCCATTTTAAATGTGCGTCCGAGCCCCAAGTCTCCATCTGTTTCAGGTGTTCTTTGCCCCAACGCCGTCGTTGATTCCAGAGCATCGCATTCCCCATATGGGATATGTCTCCGCTGAAACACTTGCATATTCTACATTAGATTATGCAAATCTTTAGTCAGTGTATCCAGAACATACTTACTCTATAGTTTGACCTACAGAGCCCTTAGGTCTCTGGGTACTGGTTACATAGGCTATAAGTGGGATAATGTAGATCAAGTGGCTTGATCAGTAGTCTAGTGAATATTATTAATGTAATTTTAAGTCTCAAATTTATATATGACTGTTAAAAGTCTCGGGTTTCAGCCCCTGCTAGACTCTGATTTGCCGAGTGTCACTGAAAAATGTCAAAACATGGACTATTAAAAACTCCTTACGGCTTCCTGCTGAGCTGAACATCTTTTGCCTCCAACATCATCACTGCCTCCCACAGTGCCAACCAGAGGATCACAACCAATTTCTTTAATCCTTGTGCCACGTAAATGTGTAACACACGACGTAAGTATGGCAGTAGCATTATTCCCTCCGTGTTGGCAGTGAAATATCCTAAAAAATAAATGCAGAATTGTGCATCTAATCCAACGTGATACAGTAAAATTAAATTAGTTTAAACCTTGTATCCACAATCCAAGTGTCTCTGCACTGGATGTGGCTCTTAAACATATTGTTACTGTTTCCTGCAGTCTATCCGACTACATATGCATCCTCTATACCTTAGTGTCTGCTTGCTTCCCCACCCTCTTAACCCCTCTTCCTCAATCAATCCCTTACAAAAGCCTTCCACAGGCAGCAATATCCGCCAACACCATCCCTCATGCTTAGCCATGCTCCAGCAAAGCCCGGGAAACAGCAGAATCTACAGGAGCTGGTCTGCAGGGAGAGTGGGGGTGTGGAGGGAAGGAGGAGGGGGTTTGAATGGGGAAGCGGTAAATGGAAGGATGGGGAGGGGGCAACTTTGGGATGGGAGCCAATCCAATTACAAGCAGCGGTGCAGTCCTGGTTTCTTTGGCGGCACTAAATTCACATTTCAGTGATCTCTTCCTCCCTCCCCCAATACCTCCGTCCTTCCCTTTTTATCTCTGCCTGTTCCTGCTCCTCCGTTTTATAATTTTCACTCATCATCGCTCACGCTCACACCCCCTTAGCGCGCATCCCTGTGCACCGCACCCCTCCCTTTCCTCATCCGTCTGTCTCTCTTGGTTGCATGAAAGAGGTTCAAATATTGGAATGTGTCAACAGGAAGCATCTCGCTTGCCACCCTAGCTGTGTCATGTTCAGATCTGCAAGAAGCCTGCAGCATCTTACTGAAGCTTTGGAAGAGCAAATCATCCATCTGCACAGGAGCTGCAGGCAGGACTCATTAGGTCACCCTACACCTCTGTCTTCCCTGAGGGAGCCAGTGATAACTCTCTTCATGTAAACAATGAACAGCTTTGAAACACAAACACACACCTTGATGACACAATGACAGAAGGTATAAGCAAACCTGGGCTAAACACTGCTGTCATGTAGCATTATTAAGTACTGAAAAACCATCTATTCCAAAACTAAATGTTTTATTTCTTCACTGCCGCAGACTGCTGCGGTGGCAAAGCCGATTGTGGTCATTCTCCCTTTCATGCACAAACTGCAAACAGTCAGAGCTCGTTAAATCATGTGCTGCCATGCAAATCCTGCCTTCCCCTTTTCCACGAACATACCTGCATGCAAATAGCTGCACAGTAGCTACACCTTCTTTTCTAGTCAAATGTTCTCAAACAAATGTGGAATAAATGAAAATACACCACACTCTACCATCAATCACACACTTTTTTAAATGCATATGTAAAAGCTCCAATCAGTAGAACAATGCAGTTTGACTTCTGGATGTTCTGTGTTCAGTTCATTTTTTTAAAAAATACATTCAAGTCGTTAAAATCCATCCATTTTCTACCGCTTTAAAATCTTCTAATTTAATCATCTAAGTTACTTTATAAAGAGTGGATGGTGGTTCAGTATGACAGATTACTTGTTGCTGTAAATTCAGTTGTGTTTGGTTGAAATTAGCACAGCTAGCTTATTTCGTCTGTCACATGCCCACTCTCTGTGGGTGTGTGCACAAAGATTTTTGTGGTCTGAGCACTGGGGCATGTTGCTTTCTGTCTAGGTAGCCTGCTCATATCCTGGTTAATACTTCCTCCAGTTTAGCGTTACTGTGGTTACAGCCATGGCCCTGTGAGAAGCAAGTCTTAGCACACACACACTCACAGCAGTGTGCATGGCTATTTTGCATGGATTCTCAGAGAGGCAGTGAGAGAAAGGAACAGGCATAAATGTGGAAGGAAGCAGGGGAATAAACCAACATAAACCACAATAAATCTTTTCACTCTCCTCTAACTTCACTGACCAAAAGAAAAGTAAAGAAGTTTTAAACAGCTCGAAGAGGGAATTAGATAGCATGAATATGTCTCTCGAACACAGCCTACACAGCCTGATTGGTGAACACATTTAACGCTGAATGGAGACTCAAAAAAATAAAAAAATATGCCTGCAAACACCTAAAACCTGCCATAGTGTTCTCAGCCGTTACCTGTTTATCCTGATAATAGAAATCTAGAAGGCAAGGCAACTACTGTGAAACTTTGCACCTGCACAACCTCATTAAAGCTATAATAAAACATACTATTTTCATATCGACATACAAGACCTTGGCTATGATTCTGGCAACTAGACTTCTAATATCTGAACCCAGAACACAGCCCTCGCTTTCTTTCTTCACTATGCAATCTTGTCTGTTCTTTTTCATCTAATACTCTTTCCTGTGGCTTGTGTGTGAAATCTATCATTAGGAACTGACCAGGAGTCCTTAACCCTCTGTGACTTCTGTTCTCCCTCTCACCAAGACTCTACGCTTTAGCGCACAGGTCTGCTCTTCTCTCTTTTCTGCTCTCAGTGGGCCATAAGCAGAAAGGTGCCTATTAAAATTAATAGGTCAGTTCAGACTATTCAACACTGCAACATTGGAGCTTAGAGGAACCGGTAATGACCACTGCAGTGAGCTAGCTATTGCCATCACCCCTCTCTGAAGGTTTGACAGCAGAATTTGATCCACCTGCTCGGAAATGGCAGTATTTGTACCCCAACAACCTCCGGACAGCCTGAGTCCGGCTCCAAGCTGCAGTAATGACGTGAGTTGAAATCTTTTAGAGCGAGGCTTAAACTGCTGGGTGAGAAGAGGAAAGAGGTCAGCACTCACCTTCTTTAGACGTCCACTCTTGGTGCCCACAAAAGCAACGCAGTAGCCGTTGTAGACGTAGGACGTCACAGATGTCATGCGGTCCCGTGTTTCGGTGTAGAGAGTATGGCCAGTCACCAGCTGAGAGCCACCGAGTGGCTGGTTAATGTCCAGGCCACAGAACGAGTCATCAATGGGCACCGGCTGCAGACAAAAACAAGTTGGAGAATTACAAGTAAAAAAAAATGACAAAAGGAAAATAAAAAGCAAAGCTTGAGGAGAGATGATGTTTTTTACATTAAACACAAAATCCTTGATATGAAACTAAGTGGAGGAACAGGGAGTAACAAAAATAGGTCAGAGATGCAAAGACTGATGCATAGAATAATAAATCAGTAAAGTGAGAGATGGAGAGCATTAGATAAGCAAAGACGTTGCTGACAGAGACGTGGAGAGAAGCGGGTAAAGTTGTTGCAGTAGTGTCATTGTCAGGCTGCCTGAGATGGAAATGGGAGAGAAATAAGCTGAAGAGATACATGGAGGTTTGAGTGAGTTTCCCAGCCAGACAAACATTTGTCTTATTGTCAAGCTTGGAAAATATGTATCAGCGCCACCTGACTGAGCTCCACCTCGCTCTCAACCTGGCTCATTAATCCAGACTATCATCACACTTCTGCAGGAAGATGCATACTGCATGATAACTATGCATACTGGCGTACGCACCGGGATAACTACGCAACCATGAAATCTGGATGCATCCAAAGAGAATAAAATTTAATGTTTTTTATCATTTCAATGGAAAATAATCAGTATTAAAGATAGATAACAGCTAAATGCAGAGAGATAAACCCTCCTCTGGACAACGTTAACATTTGGTTTATTTTATGTACTATGTAGTTGACATTAGAGAATGGAACACTGGATAGAGTGACTGGTAAATGTTTCCATTCTCCGTTATCAATCAGCTACCGAACAAAGGTTTGAACCTTTTCCCATTGCATCCAAAGATTTTCCAAATTCCCGGTGGAGGAATATTCAGTTCACTTCCAGTGTTGTTAAAACATGGTTTTCTCTTGTATTTGTCCGTATGTGGATGCTAATGGTGTAGCAAATCACAGTCACTGCTAGCCCTAATTCACAATCCCCCCCAATCTGAATAGTTTGAAATGTCTTGCATGCCAGAAAATGATTCATTCATGCATATTAAAGCTGAAAACTATTTTAAAAAAAACACAAATAGCTTCAGCTTATATCAGGCGATGTAAACACCATTAATTGCCAGTTTCTTTTACTGATATGAGGATGTAAATTTAACAGCCTCAAAAGCACCATTTGGCAGGAGCTTAGAAGGAAGACTGCCTCCATCCTGTGGTGTTTTCCAAGATCAGTGGAGGAGGAAGTGAATGAGAGGAGCGACAGATCTTCCTGCTGCTGAATCAGGTCAGCTGACATTATCTGAGTGGCAGTGACCTCGATGTGCCATGTGGAGTAATGTGAGATGCCCAAGTAATACCCCACCATGTATATGTTCCGTACTATCCCCTGCCACCACCCTGCTCAGAATTATTTGAGTATTCACTCCAATAAGTCTAACTCATCAGTTCTCTTCCTGTCACTATGTCTCTCGCTCATCTGTGTCCTCTCTGTCTCTGTCTTTGGATATTCAGACTATGCTGAATGACACCACCCACTTTGGGAGTCAGATCAGCCTTTCAGTGCACACGGTGCCTGTAAAACCTTTCTACACAGTTTTTCTAGAGCAATAATGCTGACAGAGAATAATTGTCTCCACTCGTATGGTCCCACCCCCTCATTTTATGGCATTTCCTTTTATTTCCAATCCTAAAATAGCTCAAACTGCTAAAGCGTGCTCTACTGCAGAACCTAACTTTCACCCAAAAGAAAAAAAAATTGCAAGCTTCCATTTCACGTTTCATTTTGAACACCTTAAAGTCCATTTTAAACAAATGCTGAATGTAAATGCAAGGGGAGAATCAATCAGATGGGAAAGCTAGCGGCTATCTTGAAGAACAGCCGTCAGCTTAGCAACAGCAGCTCTCTCAAAATCATGCAGCTATTCCACATATGGTCTGTTGGGCTCCAGAGCATTTGGTTCAGATTATATCCAGATTGTTCAGATGATGTATGCTTTAGCAAACTTGGCAGACAGCTCAAATCCCCGTAGACTCCATGTGGTTGAGCTTTCTTGTTCACCATCTTGGAGATTGTTTTTTTTCTTTTGTCCCCATTTTGTTTTGTTTTGTTTTTTTCTTCTTTATCAAACAATTCACAAATAGCGAATCAGAGCTGCAGTCAGACTAAATTAAGACTAACCTTGTGTTATTAATCTTTATTGAACAACTCACAACGCTTCAGTCTATTAAAACCAGTTGCTCAGTTTATCGGTTTCAGCAGACAATGAAGACATCGCTGCCACACATTGCTCCATTCTGTGTGGAATTTGACTGAAGGATACATAAGATGTGGTAGGATATCTGCTTTCAGGGTATATCAACGTTATCAATAGCTCCCCTTTGCTCTCATCTGTAATTAATTAGTGAGGGAAAAAGGAAGACAGGAAGACAGACACACTCAGACAGCCTGATACAAAAGAATCCCATCATGGCTCTTCTCCATGAGATCCGCCACAAAGATGGTGTGAATCTCCACATGGCAGAAAGCTGGACGGCTGCGTGATAAATCTTTGATTGGCTGCTGTGTCTGAATCCCCTGGCTCTGCCTTACTGCCATTCTTAGCCTGAATGTTAGTGTACACAGAGTGCCATGTCTGTAGGCTTGAGATCTGAGCGTATAATTAAGGTTTGCACTTACTGGCTACCTGCTGTGGGAGACTGTATGTGAAATTTACTCAGAAAAACACAGTCTCTGAGGCTGGACTAACCTTGACTGACCTCATATTGTGGAGATCTGATGCATATCAGATATGGGCCCTGAGAAATATCACTGAGAGACCAAAAGAGACAATAACGTAAGAGAGACATGAGGACTTGAAAGCAGCCACGCTGCTTGAGCTGAAGATTTAAGCATCAGCATTGCTGACATATGTAGTTCTGTAATTTGTAAAGATTTAAGAGTTCCACATCCATTGACATCTATCTGCATAATCTATGTTGTACTAAGGATTTATTGGCTGCATATGGAGTAGGAGAGCACAGTCTTAATGGGTGCCTTTTACCTTCTCTCCTCTTGTGCGCACTACGTGTATAACATGAGAGGACAGTGCAACATCACTGACGGTGCATTCCTGCAGAATGGAGTGGGAGGTACAGTGTTGCAGGTAACAGCTGGCAACCTTCAACTCACACTGAGATGATTGGAGATTCTTCTGGGAAACTGGAAAATGTTCTAATTTGAGCTCCCACAGCTACTAAGGCTCCCAACCACAGCTCTGTCATCAGGATCCACAACAAGCTCTCCTTCTGACGCCCACACTGCTTCTTCCAGTATGATATCCTGCCTTCTCAGTGGAGCTAATGGAACCCAACAACTAGTTCTAGATAACATCTCCCTCCTCCTGACAATCACCTCTGACATTGTGCTAATGGTGAATTTACTGATTTTAATAAGAGGGATCCATTGAGTTCCCTGAGGGGGATTAGCAACAAAAGAAGCTAATCAGTGCTTCTCATCATAGTGAGGGACAGTGATATCATTAAACCCACATGCGTATGCCCAACATTACCAAGCCTCTCCTATATACATGCAGCCACAAAGCACGACATCGTCACTTGCTAGCAACACACTTAGCTAGTCATTAATTCTTAATAATCTTAAATTCCTATTAGCAATTACAGAATGAAAGCACAAAGGACTAAAGCCTCCTGGGAATGAAGCAAAATCAAGAAACTTAATTCTGCTTGACAACATGTAGCAGATTTGTGGCCTTTTATTATGGGATAATTAGGGGTTTTAGAAGGAAAAGACTGGTGTGTGATCTCCGCCATCATAAGCCCCCACCCCCCTCACTTGAAAATCTTCTGCTACTCATACTAACAAAACCTTTGTCATGATAGATGAAATAATTAAAGAATTTATATGATGCTGGATGAGAAAAATAATTATCTTGTAGTTTATGAATACAGAAATACACTTATAATAGATGTTGTTTCATATCAAGGCTACAAAATCATTTGGCATCATTTCATGTTTGATGATGGATGCTTTTAAAAAACATTCCCCGATGATTGCTGTATTATGTTTCATAACAGCCTAAGTTAGATGCTGTGTGCGGTCTTGACTTGTTGGGCTAACCTTCCCATATACATTAGGTGCTGTTCAAAAGTCTTGACCCCTTGTTTCTTTGTACTTTGCTTCAAAGGAGCCAGAATTCTTGAAAAGTTTTTTGTGCAGTGGTTTCTTAATGTTGTATATAACACACATTTTACCAAAAGACCTTGAAAACGGCAGGAAACTGGACAAGTGGAGGGTGAAAGATGAAGATAAAATAATAGATACACTAAAGGCCTGATATGTATCTGGAGCTTCATCTGATCCACCTACTGTTCCCTGGAACCTCATCAGACATGGTCTCTGTGGAAGGGTGGCTCTCAAAAAACCTTTCTTAGTGAAGTGGAACAAGGAGAAAAGGCTGAGGCATGCTACATGACAAGAACTGGAATGAAAAATCAGTAGTCTGATGGATTGATGCAGTCTGGGAGCATCTTAAACAAAACAATCGTCCTTTAAGAAGCCTGGACAGATATTCAGAAGACTAAAATAGTTCATAAGGAAAATTCGTTATATTCATTTACAAGAGAATTAAAATGTAAAAGCTTTGTTTTGTTTTTACCATATAGACCTGGATCTTCCGCTGTGATCTTTAGGGGTGCAGTCCTGCAAATTTTAGATGTTTTCCTGCTAAAATATGCCTCATTCAAATTAAATGGCCTTTAAACAGCTTTTGATTAAGTTTTGCTCAAGCATGATGACTTATCTGACCTGTCCAGGGTGTACCCCGCCTCTCGCCCATTGTCTGCTGAGATTGGCTGTTTATTTGACAATATAAAAAATGCTCATGAAAAGTAAAAACAAGATGTGGATGTTCTTGAACTACGACACGATTCTGACTTCAATAAAATTGAGATAAACTGTTTTGTTGCCCAGTTACTTGTGAACTCAGATAATATTGTTACAGGAAAAATCCTGCTTCATCTTTCAGTAACTACATGGTCTATTGAGTAATAATGCGGTCAGAAATGTTATGGCATTGACATATAATGATAAAAACATATTTCAGTTAGGATCAGTACAGAAATATTATTTACAGCACATCTGTGTCTGATTTTCTTTTTTCAAACTCAACCCACCGCTTTAATGCAAGGCACATCCTTCCCAAGGAGCCAGTTGAGTTCCAGGTTTCCTTCTCCCTGGTAACAGGACTGCAGGCGCTCTTTAATTCGCAAATTGATGTCTCGGATGGTGAAGACGCAGAGCGCTGAGTCATCTGGTGGTCGATGGAACTGCTTTTGACCCTTAGAGAAGATGGTGAATAGCACATCATCCTGAGCGGTGATGTTAAGGGAGGCAGCGAGAATGCTGCCAGGCTTGCCAAGGTAGGCAGCCTGCAGTAGCCGATACTCAACTCCGTTTTTCACACAACCAACGGGCAAGGAGACGTAGGAGTGAAACTTGCGGTCGTCCTTGCAGAGGCGAACGATGTGAGACGTGTAGAAGAGATCGCTGCTGGAGCCACTGGATGACATGCTGTTCTCTGGAGTCTCTGGCTGAACGGTAAGAAAGTAAACAAAGCTACCGCTAGCAAAGCCGTAAACGTAGTAGATGTCAAAGTGGGAAACCAGTGCCAGTGTGTCTGAGGGTATCTTGATGAGAGACGACACAAAATCAGTATGTAGTTCGTAGTCCAGCATGGCAGATGATTCCGGGTCACGTGGTAACTTTCGACTGGAGATCGTAGGGAAGTAGTCCTGCTTACCGTCTACTCCTGTACCAATAAACAAAGTGCCATCCTGGCCCTGTGAAGGTACAATGACGCCATACATGGTTCCTGTTTGGTTGACACTGGAGAGGTAGTGCTCTTTCTTGTGGGAAGGCTCTGCTAAGATGAAGAGGTCATCCATCCTGAGGAGTTTACAGACACCCTGGTAGAGGCTGCCACAGGCAAGCAACCGATTTTGGGAATAGTCAATAAGAAGCAACTTGTTGATATTGTTTGTAGAAACAAGGGGCTCAGAGCAGGGCTGGACAATCAGAGGAGGGTAGCAGGCCTTATTGTCATCCTCTGGACCTGTATCGTGAGAAACAAGCAGGGTCAGGTTGCCTGAGAGCTTGTACACACGGTTGACAGCGCCAATATACAGAGCACCTGTGGTCTGGTGAACTGTCAGGTGGTTAAAAACCCAGTCCCGTCGTTCAGGGTGGAAACTTGTGAATGTCTGCCCACTTGTCATGGCAGGAATTGCTAAAATCAAGAAGCTTAGAAGAACAGCTACTGCTCCCATTTTGGGGTAAGGTAATAAAGTTCTGTGTGTAGCTTGCCGGGCCTCCATGTTTAACAAGGAAACTGAGATTGGATGAGAGAAAGAGGGGGAGATGACCTTGGCCTTTTTCTTGCTGAAGGCTAACTTGCAGGCCAAAGCTTCACAAGGGTTTTCACATGTTTCTGGAAAAGAAAACAAGACATAAAACAGAGCGGTTAGATAACACAGCTTGAGTCACATTTCACATGAAGAAACTTGCATGACCAAATGGAAAATGAAGCTGAAAGGGGAGAAATGATCCACCTTAGTAAGGCCTGAGGATGAGGAGATGGAGACGAGAGGTTAAACCATAGCTAATGATACACAATACAAAGGAGTGACTGGAGTAGAAAAGAGGCAGGTTGCACCAGCGGAAATTAGCTTAACCTGACTCATGCTAACACTGCTGCTGTCACACACAACGGTTTCCAAGAACAGAACAGCCAACGCAGACAGAGTCCACCCACAGATGGCCTTGGACACATGGCACTGAGTCACTACACTTAAAAAACATCCAGCTTATGCAACTTAAAAATGTTTCAATACCAAATTTGTTCAAAATGGACATTTGAGAATTGTAGCACTAGCATTTGTATTATATACATACCCAGCTGTTATAGTGTCTAACCATCTATCTTTCTGGCACAATATAAAGCTAAATTTGCTGTAGGAAATAGCTGAAATCATATTTATTTATACTAGATGCAAGCAATCGCATAATGTGACTTTTGATTAGAGACAACAACAAATGTCATGTGCTCTTTTTTTAACAGCGCCAGCATCCTTGTAATTTAAATTAATCATTTAAACAATTTTCTCATTACTGGTATGTTATTACAGTGGCTACAGTCTACACACCCAATCCCCCATACATCAACTGTTCCTATTCTGCAGCTATCATTAAAAACGTATATCTGGAAAAGTTTGCAATTAATGCAAGTAAGCTTAGGCATAGCTGTAGAGATCTCTCTGCGTGTGCCATAAATCCAAAGATAGAAGTCCATGCAGTCTGTCCCCAGGAGTTAATTATCTCATCCATTGGAAGAGAAGGCCTGGATCTTATTACTGGAACAAACTGAGAACAAATTGGAAACCACTTCCACACACCCCTCCCCTCCCGCTCTGCCCTTTAAGGGGCACAATTTTCAGAATCAGAATCTATTAATTATTTTTTTCTAAACAGTCTTTTATGCGCCTCATCTCCTGCTTGCATGATCAGATCACAGAGGAATTAATCACCAGAACAATAATTATCTTTAAAAAAATCAACACCTGTATTATATCTGCACACAACTTCTTCACAAAAGCATTGGCCAAGACAGTATATTGCGTGTGTGTGGTTCATTGCTGCTGTATTATCAGCACACTCTATCAGAACCGAGCAGTGTGAGGGGCTAACAAGTGGAGAGAATGGCAGTGCATCCCAAAATCAAGTATGATCAGGCGTAGCGATCCAACAAGGGTAATTACTGTGGAGCTGAAGGAGGTAAGCTGGGGAGCGACATGGGGATGCCAGGGGCTTGAACGTGTCAGAGGCGGCCCTACATCATTTTTCACGCTCCAGATTTGCATTTGCAGCTGAGAAGGCACAGAGAATCAAGGGTGAAAGATGTGGCCTGAATAATCAGAGACTGCACCTTGAATTAACGAGTAACTGTGCAGCAAGATTGCAGAACATTCAGGCTGTTAAAGCGACTGAAGACAAAGCGGGTTTGATTTGCAAAACTGATTTGGCATTCCCTCTGAACGGCATCGGTCCTTTCATAGATCTCCTGCCAAATCTAGTAATAGCCATCTTGGACTTCCTTTTCTCCTTCTTACACTACAGAGGTCTGTCTTAAATATAGACCCTTAGGAAGTGTATTGATCCATGTGTCCATAAACACTGGTCTTAAGGCCCGGTCAAGCTGTTCTTGGCGTGTGTATAGGCGGAGGTGTGGGAGGTGCTCCATCCCAGAGGCACTTTATTAGCGTGGTCATAAAAGTGCCATTGCCACTAAAAAAAGCAGCGAGGGCCGGACCCCAAGCCCCGCTTTCAGCTGTCTGCACACCACTACGCTCCTTTGTTTGAGTTTGTACAAGCTGAATGTGAGAAGTGGATCCCTTTGGTGGCATAATCAGCCTCCTGCTGAGCTGGCTTTTTACTCAAACCCCAGAGCTTTTTGCCCTTTAGGGCTTTCGCTACACCCCCGTCCCTTAATCGCATATGTAACATTTACTCTCCTCTATCTTTTCTCCTTCACCCTTTTATTTCGCGCTTCCTCCCTGGTCGCTGGAAGAAGTATATGCATCACTCCTGCAAGTTGTGGCAACAGCTGCAGAGGCAGGGAGAGCATCTGAATGGTGTAAATAAAAAAGCCCCACCAAGGTTATCCATTCATATTGCTTTCAGCAACACAGGGAAGAAAGTCTTTGTTTAAGTTGATTGCATGACCACTTCTTTGTTCCACATGACATAGACTATGCAGCTGTGTAGTAGACTTGAAAAGGATAAGAACAACACCGGATCGCCCCTTTTGCTCTGTAGTTCAAAGCCACATCTCTCTTTTGTTTAGCAGGAGTCAGACTTACAGAGAACGGGCATTAACATATAAATGCAGCCAGGAATGATTCACACTTAAACACAATTACCCACTGACCTAAAAACGTTGAGGGCATGACTGTTGCAGCAATAAATAAAATTGTGTGTCAAGGAGACATTAAAACAAGGGAAGCTTTTTCACCTTGTGATTGCTCTTATAAGTCAGCAAAATCTTCTTTTTTTTTCTCCGGTAACTGCAATTCAGCAATATTTTAAACACAATAAACACCTTTTTCTGGTGTTTCTGACAACAAAAAATAAAACAAATACTGACTTTTAGCTAAGTTTAGTGAAGATGTAACACCAAGGCCGGAAAGTTACATTTAAAAATCACTTTGATGTGGAAGAATATAAAATCTCCACTTTTGACATATTGAGGACATTGTCTACAAATTTCCATATAACACTCATCTGACAAAGAACCTCTTTGCCCAACACAGTAGGCAAAGAAAAGGGAGTAGGAAAGTCAAGAGAGACTTGCATTCCAGCACATGCACAAGCTGTGATCATGGCTTGGAGAAAGGACAGTTTTTGCAAAACTTCCCATTCACAATGAATAGCCATGCGGACTAAACACTGTTTTGGCACACTCAGGCAGGCAGCTTCCGAGTGCTTGTTAAACAAACTGGTCCCACTGGCTCCCTGTGCTCTGTCACTGTGTCTGATTGTGGGACCCCTGCTGAAAAAGGCTGCTGATTTCTCCCGCTACTGGGCATGATGCAGCGACAATGCCAGTCCTGGTCAAAAGAGCTGCATTGTGGTGAGCTGAAAGGATTTCAAGAGACAGCAGGAGCCACAAACAAGGAATGAAGAAATTAGAAAAACGCAAAGTGATAAGCTTGGCAAAGCGTCGCTGAGGGCTGTGGACACAACAGCCTGAGGGCAGCAGAGCAGCCTGCAAGCTGACAGAGAAGATGCTCTATCAGCATGGAGAAGACAGCAGGTCTGATGCTTTTTGTTTGTCTTTCTCCTTTTTGTCCCCACATGCTAAGCTTCTTAACAATGCCGCCAAATTTGTTTGATCTTCTAAATTCATATTTACAGCAATTGTATGCAAAAGATAAAGAACATAAACTCAATCCGTTTATGCAGCTCAATCCATTGTTGTTTGATTAAAAAAATGGAAATAGGAGATCATAATTTCATGCTTTGGATTAACGTGTTATTCCCAGACTGATTAATGTAAAGCGTGAAATTTAAGTGCTTAAGTAAAAGGGAGATGGTACAAAGTAAAGAGACAATCTAAAGGGCTGAAATAAAAATAAAACAAAGACAAAGTACTCAAGAAAAGTGAAAGGTTTGAAAATTGTCCATATTTTGCCTTGTAAGCCTTTTAGCTTGTACAGCAATTTGCATAGTAAAAATAGAAAGCTTAATATTTCCTACAGGGGGATTGTCTATAGGAGCACACTGCAGAGGTTAGTCCATTAGTCTTCTCTCTTTGCTTCTATTAAGAGTGGAGATAAAAAGATGACTCGCTGAGATCGTGTGTTATTGGGCATGAGTTATATTTGTACATTCTTCCAGCTCAAAAGGAAACAGATTTTTCTGCTCCAGTGCTAATATCTGTCAGCCTCCACAGAAGCTACTCTGCATCCATCCATCCTTCCAGCCAGCACAAGTAAATGAATCGATGGCGGAGAAGAGAGATTCCACCCTCGAAAACCACAAGCATCCCTGTAACTGCTATCGCTTCCTTCTGTCTGCGGAGCTGAAAGAAGCCTAATGTGACCAACATTTTGCTCTGTAACAATTAACCAACTCCATCACGCAGACCGATGCTAAAGATGAAGGAGGTGTAAATTACTGTGGTATTAGTACCGCAAATGCTTTTCAGTTTGAGATCAACACAAATAAAAGATGCTGCTGAATTAAATTGGTCACTGTGTACATTTCTAACTTGACCTTTTATCAAACTGTTTTGTTTATCTATTGATGTGATGTGCATGAGGCTCTGAGCTACAGTTTAGAAGAGCTGTAAGTTAGTGACGCATAGTATATTAATGCACACTTTTCTACAATTAAGCATGTGCTCTGGGGGCACTCTAAAAGAGCACTTTGCATTCAGTGCTTAATAGCCCTATCTTTGTTAGTGACCCATATCAGTGCACTTGCTCATGACCATCTGAGTTTAGAGGCCTGCAGCGAAGCCCTGCGCTGAACTGCAGCCACTGAAAGCGGTCGCAGTGCGTCAGCCTGCCTCACTCTCTCAGTCTAGTAACTCCAATGAAAGCATAGTGTGTATTATTATTATTATGGGATCACACTTCAAGTACACAGATGCTCCAAGGGCGACTCTTGCCAGTCTTTCTTGCAGAAGTCTTGAGCCGTACTGCGGTGAACAGGAAATAAGTGCAGTGATTTATTCAAACATGTGCAAACATGTATGAAAATACAGGATGGAAAGCTAAAGAGTTTTATGATGCCCATAGGTTTCAAAGTCAATAGTTGGTGTGATCGCCAAGTGTGTATTCTTAAGCAGCTTCATGAATAGGTGTTCAGGCTTTTTTAATGATATTTAATCAGGATGTTGATTATTTTTGTAACTATTTATTATTATTATTTTTACTTTATTATATTTTATCATTTTGTAGCTGCTTGGCACTTTGATCATTCATCAGGTTGCATCCTTTCTTCTTGTTTGGTTTGTTTTCACACTGAACTTGTGAAACCAAACCAGCAGCAGTGAAGTGGACAAAACTGTTTGAGCAGTTACAACAAATTCTGAAACCTGGAAATGGCAACTGACCAAAAAGAAAGTATGACTTATCAAGTGGCCAGGACTGCAAATGCTCATTTACCAGAAGTAACTAATAGACCAACCATAAAATAACCAGTGATCTGTGGCTATGGGAAGGCATTTTTAACGTGATCCATAACTGGAGTCTCTTTGTGAAGTTAGGTCCAGATGTTACACTTGTTATTCTTAAATGATTCATGGTTCAAAAAACATACATTTCCTCTGAAAATGGTCAGCTTTAAGAAGAGGAATATTAGAAAGAAAGCCCCCCGATATTAGAAAAAAAAATCCTCAGAAGACCTTTAGAAAACCAAGAGAACAGTTGTTCAAGACCTCCTTAAATGATGACACTGAAAGAAAAAAAATGAGGATTGGCTCCAAATTTTTTGCAGCACACTGTAAAAACATGTCTTTACAACATTGGACGAACCAGTCTGAGCATAGCTGCTTGTTTCTGAATGAAAACTGAATGAGTGGATGCATCTAATCTTTCCCTTTAACCTCCTTTCTGCTGAGCCTCCTCCTGCTTCCCACACTTCAAACTCTGCTTGAGAAAACACATGCTGGTATTACGCCTAAAACCCACCACATCCACTGAGACAGATTACAGTGTCATTGTTATTCGACTGAGTTTTGTTTCCCCACCTACTGCTTATACTTTCTTCAAACACACATTCATGCTTATTTGCACCCTTATACTCTTATAGAGTTAAACACGGGTATATCCATGCCAACAATCAAAGTCTCCAACACACACAGACAATAGTATACAGACATCCTTTCACATGTACATAAATTATCCCCCTTTTTCTCTACTCAATCTTTGCTTCCTCTAACAGCTCCTGTATCCTTCTCCTATTAAATAGGAAGCTGAATCCCACGGTGGGATCTTCTCATGCACTCTTACAGTAGTGTGGTAGGATGCCGTGTTCACCTCATCATTACCGCCTGTCATCCTGTGAGAGCAGATTTCTATTAGGAAGCATTTCCATAAATCTAAATTGTAAAGGGCTCCAGTGAGGGAAGAGGGAATCCTCGGTGGGCGAAGAAAACAAATAGGAGGATGTCAGCGGAGACCACAGAATCAGATATCTCACCTCTGCTCCAACACTGATAGAAAGTGAATCAGGATTTTTGATTGACACTATGCACTTATTATCAAACTATTCTCATTAATTATTCTGGAAGTATGTTGTGCTATCCTGTCACTTTGAAAGTCAATATAGTGGTTTAATTAAAGATAGAGTGGAAAGGGGATCCAGTTAAGGGGAAGCAGCTGTGAGGAGCTACAGTGGTCATCTGGAAGTGAATAAAGTCTACATGAAATATTAAAGGTGGGACATACAGCAGCCTCACAATTCACTTTTTAGGCTCATTTTTGCTTAACGCAGAAGGAAGAAGATGGACAGTTTGGTCCCTCTCCTGGTGGATTATGCACATAATTTGGTCTGTTTCCAACGAGCTTAGCTATCTTTCATGTGATGCAGAAAATGTAGCAATACCACTGGAAACTGCAGGGAGCAGTATTGAGTTATGTATATTGAGACAACCGGTCTCAGACCTCAACACTGCCCCCTAATGGATAAAGTGACTTAACAACTGACGGAATGTAAAAGCTGAACAGAAGTATGATGAGCAGCGATGTATGAAAACATTTAAAACGGACATCTATATCTTATACCTATAAGGTGTAACTAACAAGTTTCATCACGATGCAGCATTATTACCATTTGACTTTACACAATATCAAAAATTCTTTCAGTGTACGATGAAAATCCAAAAAAAGCATGTTTTTCTTAAGCACAAGAAGTGATTACTTCATAGATAATTAATTGGTATTTTCTATTTGAATCAGATCAGTGTGTCTATAAACCATTCCGGGTTTCACAGAGGACCGTGAATACAACTGAATCAACTAAATTGAATATCACATCACAAGCAGTTTAGGAAAGCTTCTATTTATAACCATGACCTTCAAAAACACAGCCTTGCATTTCCCCAGTTCTTAATCTACTTAATACTAAATCTTATGGGACATTTAGGAGTTGCTGAAGCAGACAAATGGATTTGACAAAAATGAAGAATTTGGCTTCCGTACGAGGAAGCAGGTGCGAAACAAGGCCAGAGGAACCCTGGTCTTAAAGAGCAAGCAGTTCAAATACATAAAGGGTTTCCTGTAACGGCATAAAATAAACTTTAAGTCATTATTTTCCTGTCGCATTAAACTTAACATACCCCATCGTGACCCTGTCGCATTTCATTGCATGTGTCTGCATGCAGTGGATGTATTTGACAGTAATGCTTTGCTTATGAGCAGGTGTGTTATCTATCATGGCTGGACTCTGACCTTTATTTCTGCAGCTGAGAATCAACCAACGACCTTCAGGTAAATAATCAGTCCAAATCCACAGTTAAACCAGGCTAAACGGCCCTGCAAGTGAGCTAAAATGTGTGAGATTGTTGTGTGAAACACTGCAGCCCGGTTAATCACAATCAGATCGCATTAAAAATGCCTTCCGACTCAGTAGCCACAGATCACCACATATCCACTCGCTCCCAAACCAAACCTCTTAATCATTTGTCTCATCAAGATCTTGCTAGTGATGCATGGCTCACTGGCCAAGGCGACAGAGTGCTGGGGTGGGATTTAGGGATGAGGGAGTCATATCGTGGCAAAGGAAGAGGAAAAGAAGAAAAGGGAGCAATAAAATACAGCGGGAGATAAATTAGATCAGGAAGCAGAAGCAGCCAGTGATGGCCAGTGAGAGTAGGCAAGAGCAATGAAACAAAAGAAAAAATACAGCAAGCCTGAGTGTGTGAGGGAGGTGGAGAGATGAAGGAGAGACAACGACAGCATGGGAAAAAGAGGAAGATGAGAAAGAGAAGGAGCCATGCAGTCATTACTCCAGCTGGGCAACAAGCCGTTACAGCCACATCGGCAGCCACAACTCCAGAAGCTGGCATGCTGCATCCGCTATTATCTGGAGCAAATTTGCACCGCCTGCCTGGTACATTCAAGCAAGATGGGGGTACAGTCACAAAGTAAAATGAAGGAGTGTGGCAGCATGTGGATAACAAAGAAAAAATAACAACAAAAACTTGATAAGACTCGATCCTTTTGGCCTAAATCTACACGTCATCCAGTCATCAGACAAGGAGACCTGTTATTTCACTCAGCAGATGCCAGCTAAAATCCAAAATGGTTATATAAGTGTTTCTGGGGGGAGAGAAAAAAAATACAGGAATCCTGTCAGTCAAAGTAATCCCTTCAATTTTTCTGCTACTGTTTCATCTGAGCACTGTATGATAGAGCCTGCAGCTCTGTAATCACATGCTGGCTCAAAGGATGAGGCTACTCTGGATTGGCTAAAAGCCAGGTACTGGAAACTCAGCAGGAGGCAAACTCTTCATCTGATCTCCACCATCAAAAGAACAATATAAGATCTTCATAATGTGCACACACAGCCAAAAAAGGACATACTGATCACGTTGGGCAACATATGGCAACAGTCATAACAGTATCCATGAACAAGGGTTGGGATCAATGTCCCACCAATGACAATGGAACCTGTGATGTAACAGAAACATGTAACAATTGATCTTCCAGCTGCCAGCAGCTAGCTGATTTTGGCACAATTGATGCCAAAATCAATTATTTGCCAATGCAATTAACATGAAAGCAGTCTGCGTAACCTCCGTTCCCCTCACTGATCTGAAAACAATTCTGTACGTCTTGCAAATACTAAAAACAGTCATTAGAAGCTTTGAAGTAAGTTTTCAGAGTTAATCATCATTAAAATGTTTTTAGCAGCAGTTAGTCTACATGTACTGCATCTCAGCCTCACTTCACTGCGTCGAACACTAAACAAGATGCAAACTATTAAACAATAATGGTGACGTTGTTTGCTTGTTATGTTGTACAAAGCAACCATTATGTGCTTCAGTTTTTTGCGCATAATAAGTGCATTTTGAGGCTTTGCAGATTCAATGCTTGAGGCAGCAAACAGAGCAATGTCACCGAAAGCTGTGGGGACAGTCTTGAACAGTATCGCTGAAACCACCGAAAGGAAAAGACCAGAGAAGAAGAGAACAATGGGACAATAATGAGGAAAGCAACAGTAGAGATGGGAGAAGCTTTTTTAAAAAAAAGCCCAGGGGGTGTGTCGTAGGTGTTCAATGGTTGCAGACAACTTTATGCGGGTGCACTACCAACACCAACTGTTGTCCAAAGCTCATGTCAGAATGTAGAAGTGAACTTTGAACTCTACCCTGCCTACTAGGGGAGAAACTGAATAACCATGGCAACATAGCCACACCATAAGTTCTAAAGTACAACGCTGTTTGTCTTTACAGGTTATTGTCAAGGACCATGTCACTGATTTACTTACTTACATTCATCCATAGCATCAGGCTGTTTCACCAGCTCCTTTATGGAAATTCCAACTAATAATTCTCCTTCCGGCAGACATCACTGGCCACCAGATCAGTAAGAAGCTGTAGGACAGCTCACGATCAGCTGTTGCCCCACAAAACCACACTATCTAGAATGCACTACTATGACTAATTGCGATGGAAGCATGTGCAACCCCATTGGCCCTCCTCCTTTTCCCTCTGAGTGTGAAAATATAAACATGCCTTGTCCTCAGAACCAGACCCCCCCCCACACACACACACCCCCCCACACACACACCCCATTTGTCTGTTTTTCCACAGATCACGATTAATGGTCAAAGAAAGCCAAAAAGTAGAGTGTGACCAAAGACAGAATGTGACTGCTTATGAAGGCAACATCTGCTAACAACTGTATCCCTGAAAACCTTTTGGCATGTAATTTGTCAAATAATCTTATTTTCAGTTAATGCAGTGTTTGGTTTATGATGTAAACTCCTTCAGGAAGAAGGAAACCTTTAGTTATTGTGCTCAAGACCTGCTGTGACCCCAAGCGTAATGTTGCCTGCCTGCAAAATGTACACTACAGTCTGAGACCCATGGAAGATATACACACACACACACACACACACACACACACACACACACACACACACACACACACATACATACACATACATACACATACATACATACATACATACATACATACATACATACATACATACATACATACATACATACATACATACATACA
>JBAMHX010000015.1:3494884-3513168 GCA_037177515.1 Pseudomugil tenellus
GATCTCAGCAGCAGTGATCTCAGCCTCTCACCATCATCCTCTCTGTTTGTATCTCTCCACCTCAGCCTGATAGAGGACTCTAATTTCATCAGATGTGATAAAGCGCCACAAAATCAAGTCTGCAGCTAGTTACTTAGCTCAATCTCCTTTTGGATGAGAGGCAATAACAGCATGTGGTGAGGAAATTGGGTGCTTACTCACATGGACGGATACATGCCTAGCAAGCAGAATGGAGTGGCTAGTGCGAAGACCAGAACAACTCCAGTAGTGTGAGCACAGCCACATGAGGTTGAGTGCCACAGCCACAACCAGTTTATTAGCAGCAGGGTGAGAAAAAATGAGATCATGCTTCAACACAGTAAATGTTTCAGAGGTTTAGAAAGTTTTCTGCAAACTTTTGTAAACGGTTTAAGACTATGTTTGAAAAAAATGCTGCTACTAATCACAGCTCTTAAAAAAGCTCACATTACATTTGTATGTACGCCTAGCAAGGACTTACAATGACTATGAATTATAAAAGAGCAGCAAGTGCTCCAGAAAGCATTAACTCAGTCTGTGAACTGCAGTGGGTGTATGAGGAAAAAACATTCTCCTGGTCGTCTCCTAAAGTGGAAGCTGTTGCAATGTCATGCATGAGGATGTCACCAAGCTTCGAAAGGTCAAGTTGGCTGAGCGACAGCGTGACTTGCTGGATCAGAACCTGAGCACACATCTATACCCTCCAGCCTGTTCCGTGCGAACCCCCCGTACAGGATGCAGTGCTGGCCGGGATATGGTGGAAAAACCAGCACTGACTGGTTTCCTGTGAGGCTGAAGCAGTCGAGCACTTCCCTCTGTGGCTCTCCTACCCAGATCAACCAGAATGTTTGACTTTAACGCCATTCAGCAACTTTGCTGCACATTAACATCATCATACAACCCCAAAGATGATCAACAAGGACGCTTTAAATAACCTACATTCAATCTTTATGAAATATAAAGTCAGCAAAAATGTTAGGAAAGGTTAGTGCTCTTAGTGGTGACGTATAGCATGTGCCCTTGAGTACAGCGGCACATCTATAACACATGTGGCACAATTGTTCCTCTCCTGCTTATATTAAGATGGGCGAGCAAGGGGAGGTGGGAGGCGGAAGGAAGGAATGTCACAGTGACCTAGAAGGTCTGTGATAAAAACAGAGTGTTGGCAGAATAACAGCAATTCATGGTATCATTCGGTGTTGCTGTGAAGGCTGAGCATTGTGCTGTATTGCACGCTGGAGATGGATGCATCTATTTCTGTGAGCGCCACTGTGATGAAGCACAGAGTGGAAACAGGATCAGAGAGAGAAAAGGTCCATTACTTACTATGTTCAAAGGCGGCAGGACAGGAGGGAAAAACCTCCTCTACGTAACTCTGCAGAAATCTGCAGAAATTCAGGGTTTATCTGCAAGTTTTCTGGCAACTTAAGGAATGTCGAGCTGCTTCAAATGAGATGAATATGACTGAGACAGCTGTGGCGGAGACCACGTGTGTGATGCTCGGACAGTCATTTATGAGTGTCAGAGCACTGAAGCGACCTGGGAGTCAGTGCTTCACACTCAGAGCTTCCTGACTTGCCCTCTGCTCTGTTGCACATTTAACACACACATCTGGATTCTTCAGACCAGGGTTTTTAACCCTTAAGACCCACAAGGACTGCAGTCCTGCAGCTTTTCAATGTATCCCTTCTCCAACACACCTGACTCAAATCATAGAGTTTTTGTGTGCAGAATTTCATAGGCTCCTGGATCTATTTAAGTTGAGTGATACACAGGTAATAATCTTTTATGAGTGGCTGTTGCACCTCTGCTAGTGCACCTCTTATATCTTGATATAATCAACCAGCAAAGAAGCTGGCATCTCTAGAAAGCATATAATTAATGTAATCACACATGTGCATAAGTAGGTTAGGATGTAGAAGAAATCGATTTCCAGAGCAGGAACTGCAGCCGTATGAAATCTACTGTAATTCTTGCAGTGATGTGATTGCATGTGAAATGTTGGGGAGAAAGATACTTGTATAAAGGGCTTAAGTGTAGCCGTTCTCTTGTGGAGTACCCAGCCGCTTGGTTTAGTCGCCAAATCACACTCTCAAGCACAGTTTCTCGCCTCATCTTAAGCTGAATGCAGCACTTGCTTTCTGAGCATTAAGTTTGATCAAAGACTAATCTCTCGCTGGTATGATGATTAAAATTAGCATCAGTCTCTTTGTTAGGGAAGTGAGACCGGCTGGGACCAGCTCCCACAGTGCGACACAGAGAGGGACAGAAATACACAAAGTCAAAAAGAGAGAGGCGAGAAGGGAGAACTAAAGAGGAGAGAGAAGGGGAAACTAGCAATTTTAAGAAGGGGGGAGATGCGGCTAAAGGATGTGAACAGACAGAGCGATAATAACTGGAAATAAATCAGAGAAAAGCATTCCCATGCTTGGTCAGTATGGCCAACGCCAAACCCCAGCAATCTGAATTCCTCTGCGGCAGCTTCCACCTTGTATTAACTTTTTCCTTGGACCGCACACATAGACGAATTGGAGAGAGCGGAGCTGCGGCCTGACGGCTTTAAAAAGCGATCATAGGGATCCACAGGTTCAGTGAAGCAGTAAAATGAGGTTTCGACAAGCAATCCGGCCCCTCTTCATCCAATTAAGAGATGAAACTGAACCTTTTGCTGATTAGAATGCAAATGCCAAAAGTTATGGCGATGACGCTAAGAGTCTCCATAAACACAGCAGGAGGCAGTCGGTCAGCTTCATCAAATTCTAGCTTTTCTTAGTGGAGATTAGGAGAAAAAAAGGAAAAAAAAAACATGGAGTGGGGTACTTGGCACACAGAATTATAGCCAAACTAAACAGTCCTGCTGCTGCTGCATATAAACCACATCAGCAACAGTGAAAACATATAATCATAGAAAAAACTGCAATAACAGGAAAAAGAAAGGAGATAAAATCGACTGTTTGCTACCCTCGAGAAAATACAACCAAGGGGGAAAAAACCCATTCAGCCTTTCATGAGTGTAAATAGGAGCAGCTGGGGCAGACTTACATGCTGAAGTGGGCTAATTGGGACACTTTGGCGGTTGGTTCACTGCTGTTTCAGTCTGGTTGGGACCAACTAGGAGTGACTGAGCCAGCTTCCACGTGAGTTGCAGGGAGTGTACTTCACACCTACCTACTGCACGTCCTGTGAGATTACTGAGGAAGAGTTGGGTTACCCAGACTCTCCAAAGACTTTACTTTTCAAGTCAGATTGCAATGCTGTCACTTTGTTATGAGCCTTTCTGCCACACAGCACCCTTTACTTCCATGAAAACAGCTTTGCCTTCCTGTTCCGTCCCTCCCTCACGGCTTCCTATCCCCTTCCTGTCTGACTCAATGTAACAAGTGAAACTCCCAGACCTCCCCGTTTCTTCCGTTGTTTTGTGCCAGAAGCTGGGATTGCTGTGCACTTAAACTGGAACTCCTGTAAGAGCTGTTAATGGGGACCCCCTTGATCTATTATGACCAATATATTAACCAATTACAGCAATTTTTTACCATAACAGTCAGCTCACAGGTCAGTCACGCACATCCAATATTAATTTGTTATCAAAACATTGCATCAGTCTGACAGAACCGGTCTTAAATACACAGTCTCTGAATAACACTTATCACTGTTGCAAAGTGTTTCAGTTATATTAAATCATGCATCTCTGCCACTAATGCATTAAGATAGTAATCCTGGGACTAACACTTTCATCTAAACACTTTCCCAGTAAACACCATTTATTGCCATGTGTTACCAGCTATCTTATAAAAAAAAACTGAGTTTTCTTCATGTGGCTCCAGCAGCTTTTAAAAGGAACTGCAGCAACATAATGTAATCATGACTCCGGGAGTTGATTCAGGCCGGCTAATGCATCTACTTGCTCTGTTTTCTTTGCACGCCCTTTTCTGATTGGCTGTGCCGGAGTAGTAGCAGTCAAAGACAGGTGGGGTTGTTTACCTTGACATGGAGCTGCTGCACATGTTCAGCGCCTCGGGGAGCCAGGCAAGCAGACACACTGCATTTCAGCTCTTCAGACCTTAAGCCGCTGAAGCAACTAATGCTTTGTACAACGCAGCCCACAAACACTGTAGCCTTGGCTGAATAAACAAAGAGAAGGCTTCTTTTATCGGGCATGTCAGTGTCTGCACACAAGGAAGCCATGAAAGATTTACATTCTGGTGAGAAGTATGTGTTTGTGTAAGCCTCCGTGTACATAGAATGCCATATCATCTTGTGTCCCCTCCCTTTTTTAAAACCTTATTTTCATTTTTTCCAGTTTATTCTTTGAGGAAGCAAAGCACAATGCAGCCCGTGGCGCAGAATTGCAGGTAAATGCAAGAATGTGCTGAAATTTCCCAGCATCTAAGTCACTTGCCAGTCCCCTCTGGCATGCCTCCTTGTTTATCTCTCCTCCAGCTCACACCCCTCCAAAACAGGCAGGAAAAGATGAGCAGAAGAAGAAAGAGAAAGTGACACAGAAGGGGATGACACTATATGTTAATGGCTGAAAAAAACTAAAGACTGACACCTCTGCTGTTAGCCCTCAGAGCAACTAGCCAGAATTAGCACCGTTTTGTGATGATCAAACCTTCTTCTACGGTGAGCTGTGCAAAGCTGTGAACAAAAACATTCATTAAAGGACTTAAAACGAAAGCAAGCAGAAAGCAAGCAGAAATGATGCCTGGAACATTGTGCATGCTTTGTAATAACATGCAAATTCCCCTCACCTATTCACCCCTGTCAGGTTAAACATGTTTTCTGAGGAATGTGGGGGAGGACTAGTGGCAGCGAAGGCAATGAAGCTTGTGGAAAAAACTAAATAGTTAAATATTGTACCTACAACATCAGAGATGCTTTCTGCAGAGACAAAGGAAATAAATCTGAACAGCATGTTTTTATTGGGCTCTTACTACAAGTAAAGTGAGAAAATTAAAAGGTGTTTCTGGTGAAATAGAGGCTGGAGTGGCGAGAACATGTCTAATATCTTTTGTATTTAGAATGACTAACGGTGTCAGCTCCCAGAGTGTTTGCAAATCCCTAACTGTTGCAGATTAAGACAAGAAAAAGGATGCTTATTCATTGCTTTCATGTATAAACCTGCCCAGTCTTGTGCTTTTCTCACTATTTCAACTCCCTCTCTTTTTTACCTTGTGCCTCCCTTAGGCAGGCAAATGCTTCAGAGCAGTCATATTTAATCAGCATCTTCATGGACAACACAAGAATTTCTAGTCTGCTACGAACAGCTTAGCTGTCACACTCAGAATAATTGTCTTAGATACACCCCCCACCCCCGCGCTTCATCCCCCTTAAACAACTACAGAAATATGAAGCTCATGACTGACATTGCAGCTGATGTGTGAAAACGTGGTGAATTCTGATTCCATGTTTGGCGCAGGGCCGCATCAAACCGCGTCGTTTACTGCACGTTGATCATTTTATTTGCAGGCCTCATGAAGATGCTGCTGTCATGTTTCATGTTTCATTGGCTGTGACAGAAGGAAGAATAATATGTCTGTCTGGACGTGCTCCCGCTGCTCCACTGTGCTACATGCAGTGTTTCCCTTTGATAGCAGAGGGCACCAGGAAGTAAGATTTGGAGAATGACAACATCCAACTTCCGCCAAGAATGATTCACATTGATATTATAAATACCGCCTTCGTCCTTTTGTTTGTTCCACCTGATAAGAAAGGCTCCAATAACGTAGGGAGTGGGAATTATTCTTCCTTGAAATTCCACAAAAACCTGTAATCTTAAAGTACTAGTTGGGGTCAAAGTCAACAACAAAAGCAGTTACATACATAAAGGGTCATGTATTCATGCATAAACACCTCTGTTATCCCATGGAGAATTCATCTCTCCGGCCTAAACACAATAAATCAACCCTATGCCAAAGTAAAGCATCTGGAGAAGCAGGACAGTCGGCAGTAGCTCGAAACTCGAAAAGTCTTCCAAAGATCTTTCTTCATTTTACCTTCAAAACCAAAGTGAGGATTCTACAGAGTCCTGGAAAAGAAGCCCACTCATTCTGTCATTCCTAACTGTTGGCTTTCATGCCGCCATCGACATTGCAGAGAAATAAACGTCACATTGAAGTTGTGGGAGTTTCAAGGTCTTTCATCATCAATTTAGCATGCTTTACTTTGGTCTGCCAACAGTGGAAAAAGCTAATCAAGAGGATATGTGTGCGCTAGAAAGACAGAGGAAGATACAATAGCAGAGGAAGGGGGAGACCTTTTCCAGACTCTGTTTGCTATCTCGTGCAGGAATGACATTGGAAAGCCTTGTGACTAAGGCTGAGAATGACTTGAGGCTCCTGCCTCACAGTGAGTCAAGCTACCCACCTAGATAAGACCAGGTTAGGTTGAAAAACAAAGAAAAAAGTGAGCACAATGCAGGCATCTACTTGTCACTAACATGGAGCTTAGCAAAGGAAATCTGAGTGATATTTTGCCTGCAAAGTCAAGCAGAGAAAATTCAATAAAGGGAGCACAAAGAGAGTTAAATCAATGTTAATACAGGGTTGGATTAAAAGAATTCCAGGGCAAATACTGATGGGAGACAATCCTTTAAGAAAAATCACAAAATGCTTTGAAATAGCTGAGAGGTAATAGTCATAATGGGCTCCTTTGAGTTGATAGTGGTTCTGGTTGTTATTGGCCTCCAGTTTATATAGTAGAGGAACAAAGCTGCCCTTTGGCACATGCGTTGACTAGAAAAGTGATGTCTGCACCCCCTTTACTGCTGTAACCATGGTGACAGTGGCTGACAGTGGCATCCTCATCACCAGGGGGCAGTGTGGGGAACGCTAGGCATCATTGTCCAATGTGCCAACCAGGATGCTTCCGCATGCACAGGGGTAGCGCACCATCATGTGTGCCATGCACTCAAAGCAATCACAAGCTGTAAATGAACATGGACACGAATGCACACAGCCAAACAAAAAATTACACACATGCACAGAGTCATCTGTTCCTGACAGATGCCTCTTGGCGTTTAACACAAGCCCCCGTCACCCCACCTCTCTCCTCCTTTCTTTTGTTGCTCACTTATTGTTGCGTTTCCACTAAGCAAAAATGCTTCTTCTTCTGTGACACCAGCTAATTGATTATTTATGGTGGCATGCAAACTGGCTTATAGCTGCCATGTATTCAGATAGATTGTGCAAAGAGAAGGAGAGTATGAAAGTCAAGGTATCAAGTGTCAAACTTTGGGCTTCTTTTGCCTCCGCTTTTGTTGCTGTTCTCCTCTGATAAGGTGCTCAGGCTCCAAATCCACGAGGAATGAATGCAGGAAGCAATCAGGAAGTAAGTTGCAAAAAATAAATTGTGAGGCCTTATGGCTTGCTGGCTAAGAGTCTGACTTCCAGCCGGCGTAAAGATCAGTGACAAACAAACAGCCAGGCTTGTTATTCCACAGGCCCCTGTGCCAGGATTCCTGCCCTTATCGCTGGCATCGGGTAATTTTGTTACACATGGTAAACGTAGGATGGCTTGTGACAGCAGAGATCAGATAAAGAGTGAAAGTGCCTGGGCAGGGGGATGTGGAGATGGTGCTGAATGACTAAACAGGCTGTTGTGGGAAGGAGAGAAACCAATGATTGTGGCGAGTAGATTGAGGCGCAGAAGAAAAAGGCAGAAGCAAGGGGGATCCTGTCCCACGGAAATGTGTCATGAAGGCACTTCTATTAACATCTTAATAAAAGCTTCCCAGGCCCTAGAGAGCCCTCGAGAGCAGACTACACTTCTCTACTCACACAGGGGCCCAAAGCCGCTTTCTGTGGCAAATCAGCAAGACAACATTTAGGTTGTGCCAGTCCTGCATTGTGAGGGTGTTAGGCTTCCCAAAGGAGCAGCCTAAATGCTTATCCACAAACATGCTCCACTAGATTCCTTTATTCCCCGTTCCCTCTACTTTCATTTACTGTTCATTTCTCCATCTGTTGGATTCAGTGGTCCTACAAAAGGCTTTGTTTCAGCAAGCTGGCAAGCCTTTGGGACAGCAGAGTGCACACTGGGGTTCAATGCTAACTTGATGCCATCAATAGAAAGAGCAGGATCTGGACTGGCCACAGTTGCTGCAGGCAGTCTGTCCTCTGATGAGGCTGGCCGGAGCTTGTCTGTGAAATGTTGACACACACTTCTTCTCACAACAGCCAGCAGCCTGAGAAAGATGGGCAAACAAACTGTCTCAACAGCACTGTGGCGAGAATAAATCCCAGCATGGTGGCCACTACAGCAGCAACAGCTTTCCCTCCCTTTCAAGCGCTCCCATTGTTTTTGCTCTAAAAAACAAAAAAAATAAAACACACACAACCTCACTGTGTACCATAAAAATAAAAAAGCAAGGAAATGCAGAGTGGCATCGATTTTTGCCCTCTGTGCCATGTGTCGGTCATACTGGGCGAGCTGCTACTTAACAATGTATTGGCCTGTAGTCATCAATTTCAAATGGCTTCAACGACCGGGTAAGTCACTGAAAGCTGCACACAAGTACTCAAGATGATGAGAATGCAACAGCAGCGTGACTAGACCATTAAATGTGGGCCAGTGGTGGGTCCTGGCATCGCTTGTTGTGTGAGAATTATCAGAATAAAGCTGTGCTTATATCTAACGTATATGTATGTTTAAATTATGAGGGGGCAAAGTTTGTGCGTCACACAGGCAACCCCAGAAGGTACTTTCTGGCATGAAACAAGAAAGCTGCGAGCTATTTGATACATCACAACAACATCTTAGCTACATCATTTCTTTTTATTTTTTATGTTGTTTTAACCTCGTGTGTACCAGGAATTATTAGATTCCCTCAAAGCTTAGTGTCCTCTTATATCACACAGATGATTTCTTTGCTCCAGCACTGCTGAGCTAATTCTTAAGTAAATATTTGTTCAAGGTGTAAATCACCATTCTGATTCACTGAATTTCTACAATTCTATGTTTGCTAAGATAAAAAATCTGCCAGAATGCCTTTCAGACTGGATTAGATTCAGCAGCTAACACCGGAGTGAATGCTGATTTAATACAATAACGTCATATCAAATCACAAAAACAATTCAATATTAAAATGAGAAGAATAAGTTCCACTTGACTCGATGGCATTGGCTTGTTGATTGCTGAATCACATTGATAGACTGATGAGTTGTTACACTCCTGAAGTTGGGATAATCCCCTCCTAAAGAGCCTTCTCTACTGCCGGATCTGATTTTACATATGTCTAAAACAAGCAACAAACTCTTTGTTACTAATTACCAAGCACAGACAGTCAGGTTTGATGAAGAAGAGGCAGTTGTGATTGTCTTCTTTTCGCCGAAGCCGAACCCTTTCCCAGACTTAAATGCCCCCCCTGGCTGCGCTCCACTTGATCACTGTCACCACAGATCCAGATCTCTCTTACGTTGACGCATGCGCCTGCAATAAATACGAACCCCAGACACAAACATGTGCATAACAAGGCTGAGTGAGCAGAATGCGTGTGGGTCAAGGAGATTGAGATCTCAGTTGTGACAGCTGGACAGTCGAAAGGTTCAGATAAACGGCCCACAATAGGGGGGGTGTGGGGCGGCCGATTGCATTAAAACAAACACTCACTATTTGTACACTCCAGCAGTTAGAAGAGGGAGGACCCATATCTGCGGGAGAGAGAGTCAGTGAACTCACAAAAGCACAATTATCTGCTTGTATTTGCATGTTTTGTGTGTATGTGTATTTGTTTGTGGAGGCAGAAGACAGTTGGGACGGTGGTTGTGGTGGGGGTGTGTGTAAGAAGTATACACATCCACTGAGCACATTTGCAGCACTTTCTCATTAAGAAATAGGTCAAGGATCCTGCCTGCATGCCTAGCGACTTGTCAAAATGTCTCAAGCTAAACTCTGGCTGCCTTCAGGGGGAATCCGTAGCAGAGCATGCTGTGCGAATACTGGTGGTGACACAGTACATGGAAAAGCAGCCATTTGGAAGCAAATCGTGCCAATGACAAATTTATCAGCAACGTCACTAACTGAAAGGACCTGAAAGGAGAGAAGCTGCAACCCCCCCCCACCCCCCCCCCCCCAACATCCCACGATTAACGCAGCTCATTGTTGAGGCTCTTTGCTCTTTTTCAACAGAGGACGCTCTTGAGCCAGTAGTTTGTCGCGGATGCTGATGCTGGCAGCAGTCGCTTTAGCGACAGGCTGAAGACTGTGATGCTTCAGACTTTCCTCGGGGGACAGAAAAGGTCACTTTTCAAATTGAAGAAACTCCAACTCCAAAGGTCTAAATAAACTTAAACCTATCTGTACGATAGAAGAGAAGTGATGTAAAGTCATGAGTAGACTGATGGAAATCGACTAACAGAATATGCCGCTGACCACACAGCATCGCTGCAAAGCCAATCACACTGCGTTCCCCTCCAGCGAGGTGAAGTCAAACAAAGCTCCGTCCAACTTTGTCCGGTCAAAGCAATTCCTCTCCAGCTCGGTGATGTTAACCTTATTGATCGGATGCGTGTGTGATGTTATGGTTCACAAGCCGCCGTCTTGGACCGCAAGCCTTCAAAGGCAACACTTGAAAGTGATTCTCTGAGTAGAATTCTTAGAATCACTGCAAACACGCTGCATTATTTACAAAGACAACAAACCATATTCAATTCTTTTAGTTTAACTGAAACCGATAATTGCAAAAATATTCTGGACTTAGAAACAAATTAGATGTTAATTTAAGCATTTTCAGGATGCTGTGAGTACATAAACAGGGTGCGAAAAAATCAAAGCAAGAAAGAATAAATAGATCTTCATAGTAGTGATTTAACAGCTGCTGAAGAGCCGAATGGCCGGAGAGAGCAGTGACACACTATGCTGCTTTTTCCCCCCTCTTCTCATCAGATTGGAGTTAATTAGGTGAATATAATCAGCATGTTATAATCAAACCATTCCCGAGTGCTAGTGTGTTCTTCCAAAAGAAGCAATTTCTACCCTGGTGGTTGCTTTGGGGTCAAACTGCATTCTCACTTTGAGATGGATATTAAAATAATTATGTAAGAGGGTCATGCTTCAGATGCACAAATGAAAAAATGTGGAGATAAAAAAGTGATTTCACCAAGAAGGAATGGGTTTTGATTGCAAGGGCAGAGGGATTAATATGCTCCCCATGAGCCGTGGCAGATGCAAGTTATTTTCATGCAAATGTAAGGCAATTTTCTACTTAAGACAACATTTATTTTCTTTAGAGTCATTGTCACTGGTGCTTGCCGGAGCACTGGCAGCCTGACAGAGAATGAAGATTTGTAGGTGCATCTGCTGAATTGGACAGATGAGCTCTAGAGCCGATCTGAAGTCCTAAACTGCCAGTTGGTAACAATACATTACAAATTTATGTAACAAATGTGCCAGACGCTACATAATGTGTAGAAGATCAGTAAGCTGGAAGATAGAAATATAAAGTGAAACGTTTAGGAATTTCTTTCTGCAGACGTGTGGTTCACTTGTTGCAGGGGAACAAGTCCAGATCAGCAGCCTCAGACCAGATCTAATGGTTTAAATGTGGATAGCTATATCCAGTTGACTGGAGGTCAGAAAGTCACAATCATCACAGTCCAGAGCTGATATTTACAGGGAGCCGAACATGAACTCTAAATATAATTCTAGCTTCATTAGAACCACATCTTACTTATATGAAGCACAAAAATGTGATTAGAAATAATTCTGCAAACCTGATTTCTCTGATTCTGTTGTATAAAGATTCAAATCTAATGAATAAAAGAAACTGAACAAAATGACACTAATGTACAAGCAAAGTGTAGCATTAGTGTGCAAAACGGCTGCACTTCCAAACACAGTGCAATATTTAGGATCACACCTTATCGTTTATTTAGGCGTCTAAGTGTGAGCTGTGGCAGCGATGCGCTGTAACAGAGAGACAGCTTTCCACCTCTCAGAGCCTGCAGCCTGAGATGATGAATGTCCCTTCCCCGGTTGTCTCTCTGCAGTGTCGGAAATTAGCTCTTTGCAGTGGGAGAATGGTTTTTTCCCGTTTTGGTTTTCCTTTGACATCAGTGAGGAATTCCTACAAATATTCTGAAGCCGATTTAGCAGAAAACGAAAGAGCAGATCCTCACTTACCTCTTCATTTAAACAGGGTCCCCCGGCTCAGAGCTGCTGCGGTCTCGTGTCTTCAAACTGATGCGCTGCGCTCACATCCACAAAAAAAAAACCCGCTTCCAATCTGTCCTAATCTTATATTTATCACTTGCTCCGATTCCCTCTAACACAGACTACCTGCTCGGTGTGCCTGTTAAGCGGGGGCGTCATTCATTCAAGCGGAGACCTTGAATCTGGGCGACTGGAACTGAAAATGCGGCGCGTAAAACTTCAGCATCTGAACTGACCTCCCCGCGTCACTTTACTGGACCGTGTCGGCGTGACGCCACATTCCTTCAGTTCGGCGTACAGCGTCCTCCCCTTACAGTATGCGAAGGTTGTGTGCGCGAGCCACCATCATCATCTTCATCGTCACCATCCGCCGGTGTGATTCGGCATCAGCGTTTGTTCAAACCCGCAGCGTGGCTTTCTCACGAGACAGTGCCGGACTCACGCAGACTGGCGGCTCCATCGGTGTACTGTATGTGTGTGTGTGTGTGTGTGTGTGTGTTTGTGTGCGCTGCCACAGGCACACACTGCGCGTTCAAAGCCAGCCCCCTCACACTCCTGATCATTACGGTGTTAACTGTTTCCGCCCAAACAGGAGGGAAGAAGACAAACTAATAAACTAATTTTTTATTGAACCAAACAACCCTCATGACTAAACAGGTCACTTCATTTAGGAGCAAAAACAAACATTTTTTGAAACATTTGTGATGTGTTAAAGTTTCCCTTTGTGACTAAATACAGTTTGCAAGCACATATACTCACGTCTCAAAGTTTTGTAACACATGAGCAACTAAATGTTTCAGGACTTTGATTCTATTACTTATTTAAATTACCCGTTTTCATTTTAATTGACAATTGAATTCATTTTCATTGAAAATGTTAAATTGCGCATGACATTAATGAAAAGATAAATTTCACACCACTCAGGATTTTGTCCTCACAGCACAAACTGGACCCAGTCAGTGACACGCTCTCAACCAGCTGTTTGCATTAGAACACTGCCATCTATGGGCCAAACTCTGAACTCTCTCCCCCTCTGTTTTTCAGTCGTTTCTCCCTCTCTTCATCCCCTTTTTTGATCCCCCCCCCCCCCCCCATCCCCCAAAGATAATCAGCTGAAAGCATGAAATGTTTAGGTGTAATCTATCAGGGAATTAGAGGCAAGGTGTCGGACAGCTAAGAGGAACCAATGCAGTGTTGGAAAACTCCCTTATTTTTATTTAGTCTGCAAGGAACTAAGCATGTTGTAGAAGTATTTAATAAAGGTGTTGAGCAAAGGTTCTCAAGATTTGTTGCTTTTTTTCATTCATTTACAATCATTTTTAGACAATATGTTTTTCTTAGATGTTTTTTTTAGCCAATTCATAGCAACCAATGAATCATTTAAGCTTTAAAAGGTGCTCAACTGCACAGGTGTCTTTCTGTACATAAGTAAAAAAACTGAAAGAACTAAATTGTATTCTGAAACACTGTTTGTTCCAATTTCTTAAGTTGCAGCTGAACAACTATCTTAAGTTAATTTTCAATTGTGTTTGTTTCTGGTTGGACTCTTTAGCTCATCTCAGGTGTTCCTGACAGCTGTTGATTCTGTCTTCCTATGGGGGGGCATGAGATGCCCTACGTTGGGTTTTAGTACAGGTTTAGTAGGTGACCCAGCATCTATGTTTTGGTTGTTTTGTTCTTTATATGTTCTTTTCTTCTCCCCTTTGTTCTCTGTCCGCTATCTTTTTCTTTGTGCTCTCTTCCCATCTTTGTCTCTATTTTCTCCAGTCGGGTTCAGGAGTGTTATTCAAACTCTGCAACATAAACATTTTTAACATAAACAGAAAGAATTCAGATTGCCTAGGGAATCTTTGGCTCCTCATAATAAAGCAAAATTGCCCAGCACAACACAAAACCCAGACTATCATTCTGCTTGCTTTAATGCTGGAAAGGACGAAAAAAGTTGCATCTGAAAATAATTTGGAATAAAACAAGTTGCTCTTAATAATGAAAAAAAACCTGCCATATCTCAGCTAGGTAAGCAGTTTAAGGAAACTGGACATATATAAGTGCCATAAATGTAAAAAGAAGGGAATAATCCTTTATATATAGCAAACAAACAGTAGGAAGCAACATTAACTGAACCTTGGCAGATTATTTTGCTATCTGTGTCTTTATAGCGTCCGTCTTTCATCCTGGTTCTTCCCTGAGCTCTGTCTCAACAGTAAAAGTCTTCTGTTTCTGTTTCTGTGCTGAATCAACGTGTTGATATCCAGTTGCTGGTGTGCGACACAGTGTTGTAAAGCAAAACGTAGCGATCATGTGACGCTCCCAGCTGGAGGAGTTGTGATTTTTTTTTCTTTTGTTTCTCAACATCAGGGCAGCAAGAGCTCCTTGAATGTGGATAATAAATGTAAGTCACCTAAAGAAGACCGAGGGTTAAAAAAAGGGTGAGAAATTGTGAGTAAATAAAGTTTTTTTAGAAAATGATTTACAGTAAAACATAAAAAGAACAAAAATGTCTTCAAATGCTTTTTAAAAGACAAAAACAGAGTTTAAAGAGGGTTGTGTTCCACAATGCGTAAGCCACTGCTTGAAAGGCGCAATGTTCTCTTGTTCTGAGTGTGGCATGAGAGAGCAGTATTCACTGACCTGAAGATCTAAGGGAATGGGGCCGCTCCCAGATCCCAGATGGAATCACCAGCTTGACCATGTAAGGCTCGAAATGTGAAAACCAATATTTTCAAATGAGCCATGTGCTCTTTTACAAGCTAAAAGTCTGGCGATGCTGAAGTTCCTGCTTACTACATACAAAAAGACTTAACAGTCGTATAAATGAGATGCAGTTTTACTTCAAGAAGCAAAAACAGCCACAAAAACTGAGCTGGACTGTGAGCTGAGCTATAAACTGTTGGCTTAAGCCTCGCTTCGTGGTGGGGAGGGGGGCTGTCAAGAAGTTTGGAATGAAGGGAAACAGAAAGAAAGGGGAGAAATATGCCAAATCCAAAAAACTGGACTTAAAAATCAGATATGTCCTCCGTATAACTTAAACTTGAAGCATTGTGGGATTGTGTTGACAGAAACTGAAACAAAACATCCAAAGAAGTCCGGAGAACTATTCCTGAAGATGAGTCAAAAAATGAAAGCTTGTCTAAATGGATTTAGGCTGTCATGAAAAAAAAAGAAAAATACCAACTTCCAAGAACAAACTGTTAAAGTTATACTCGATGCTGTATGTGCATTTAAACAGCAGCTTTCCATGTTTTTCATTTAACTCCTTTTGTCTGTGAAACCCAGAAGAACAAAGTTCAGCCACGATGACCCAACATGTGTGCTTATTAGTAACAGGAACACCATCTTTCTCCCATATCATCAAATCAAAATTACTTTGAAAGTTACCACCACCATACACACACACCACACACTTTTTGCATATTTGCTCTTTTTTGGGTTATTATTTTAAAAAAGTAGGCTATTCAGATTCTGTGAGGCATCAATAATGCAGAGTAGGGAAAAGGGAGCCAGTGTCTCACGTCAAAAGTATTGCAAAAACTGCCAGGAGGAAGAAGATGTGGAACAACCAGTGTAAGTACACTAAAAGCACAGCGTCCACTTAAAGACAGGGTCAATAGCTGGAGGGCATCCATATTGGAATTCCACTGCACTGCCTTTCAAATGGATCTTAGTCAACCCAGGGCAGCAGGGGTAATCAAATACAGACTTTTTCAATCCATTACTCACAGCCCTGTTTGGAGAAAGGCATGATTTGTTTGATTGGAACATAACTCAATTCATATTAAAAGAGTAGGTTTCACAGAACTGTCTGGAAGAGGTTTTGCCTGTTTTGTGCAGAGAAAGATGATAGATTAACTCATTTTGCAAGGTGAAGCTTGCCTATTATATACAGTACGATTGCATCAGTCATGTTTCACTTTAGGACACATATCGACCGTCTAAGGCTGGCTGTAGAGGGGGGAATGTTAAAAAAAGAAAAAAGGGAAAGTGAGGGAAATGTTGCTGAAATTAGTGTCATTAAAAAGCTGCAGTTAAAGCAAGCCTGATTAATACATTGACATCATAAGTCTTATATTCTCAAGGAAAAGGCACAAAGAAAACCTGTGGAAGCCTATCCCACTGGGAGGTATTGACATTTGCTCACCTGTGCATCATGCTCCGTGTCTTTGGGCACCTTGTCAATGAAGAGATGCAGCAAATGATCCTCGATATGATCATAACTCACACATCGCTCACCACGGACCAGAAGGAAATTTTGATCTCACGCGCAGCACCAAACAGCATCAAGATGATCCAGCTTCCTAGCTGATTTCACTTTGACAGACCTGAAATCAAAGCACACATCATGGGTCACTGGGGTGAAGCTAAACGGGCAAACCACCGGCCCTATGTGTTGACATTTAGCAAACTAAGAAAGCCCATGGGGGTTAATTGGTGGAATTATGATTGTGTGATACCGTTTATCTCTAGAAATTCTGTGCAGATGTGCGTATGCAAAGAGGAAGCGTGATGTGATGAGGAAGAGAGTACAAGACGAGTAATTTGTGACATAATTGTTGGAATTAAATTGTTGTCAGGTGGATGTGTGTATTAGCATTGAGCAGTTAGGGGGTGAGATGGCTGACTGCATTGGCGCTTGACCCTTTGCTGATCAAAGTGTTGGCATGCAGCGATTTCATACTAAGTTGGAAGATTTTAAAGGAAGCTCTTGTGATGCCTTTAATTCTCTCTCCCTCCTGCCATGTTTGAGGATATCACGAGGGAATGTGGCAACCTGTCCAGTCTACAGAATCTCCCTTCCCTGTCTGCTCTCACCCATGTAAGCAATGAGCCTGAGCAGGGACTCTTGTTTCCTGGCAAATACCAGGAAACAAGTGGATGGAAAACAAAACTGCCTCATGTAGCCAGTGAACACAGTTAGATGTCACTCATAAAATTTTCAATAACCGGTTCCTTTTTTTTTGTTCATATAGTATAAATTGATTCTTACCACAGATTTTCAGATGCTTACAAGAAAATTAAAAGCAAAGAGGCCATAGGTCAGTTTCATTTGAACACAAACACAGTGCATTACGTAATGTTGCGAAATATGGTCATTTCTTTTCTTTTATTGTCCTGCAAGTATGAAGTACGGACAAAAGCACAGAGTCTGAAAAGAAAAACCAGTAAGCAAGTGCATTAAACTGCATTCTTTAATGGCAAGCAGGAAAAAAATCTACCTTGTTTTATTACCTTAGTGAAAATGTTACCGAAAACTTAAATAAATGATATCTCAGCCTCGTAATTTTAATACAATAAAAGCAATTAATAATTATGTTGCTTGACATGTCTGAAAAGTGGCTGCATCACATCGCAGAGGTTCCTGGTTCTTCGTGGGGTTTGCATGTTCCATCAGTGCATGCATGGGTTCTCGCTGAGTCCTCTGCTGTCCTCCAACAGTCCAAAAACATGTATGAAAGCAATTCTAACGTGACTTTGTGGGTGACTCTTTACATTATTCAGAAGTTTTATATATATTATACATGCAGGGATGCATATGCATACATGCATGAGAAAAATACATATATATCTGCATACTTACTGGCCACCTTTACAGGCACACCTTGCTAGTACAAGGTTAGACCCTATCTTCTCCTTCAGACCTGCCTTAATTCCTCGTTCCAATAAATTCAACAGCATCTTGGAAACATTTCTTTAGGATTCTGCTCCGTTTTGACATGCATACATTACATAGTTTCTGAAGATTGTTCTGCTTCGGCTCCATCTCAACGCCGCTCTATTGGATTAAGATCTGGTGAGTGGTGACCAGTTTAAGATGATTTGAGCTTTGTGACATGGCGCATTATCCTGCTGGAAGCATTCATTAGAAGATGCTGCATTGTGCTCATGAAGGGATAGACATGGTCAGCAACAATACTCAGGTAGGCTGTCCCTGCGAAACTATGCTGAACTGGAACTAAGGACGCCAAATTGTCCAAGGAAAAATTTCTTACACCATCATCACCACTCTGAGTGTGTGAAGTGTGGTCTCAGTTTCCTGTTCTCAGCTTAAAGGAGAACTTCGCTTTTTTTTAACCTGGGGTCTGTTGTCATCTTTCCTTCCATACATGTGAGTGATGTAG
>JBAMHX010000015.1:3519112-3537430 GCA_037177515.1 Pseudomugil tenellus
AAATGCTGCCATAATTGGAGTGGGACTACAGGAGTGCTGGCTTATGTGTGTGTGAGAGAGTGTGTGTGAAGGTTCATATTTATTGTTGTCATGCTTATGAAATGTATCATCAGTATGAGTTCCTCTGGTTTGGCATTTTGCTGGAGTTTTCAGCTATTTCTTTGCACAAAGACATGAAAAAGCTATTAAATTAATTTTCTGCCTGGGGAAAATTTGTGAAGATTAATAAGATTATTTACAAACCGTTTGACATCTTTCACTCTCCAGCAACAGATTGTTGTATTAGTGGAAAACAGTCAAGACGGTTCCTTATCTTTCTAGAAGTGGACATCCCAGCATGTTTACCCCGAAGCAATCCAAAGCAGAAACAGCAAAACAACCCAACATTTTAGACTCTACAGGCCTAAGTAAGCATGTAAAATGTTAACGCTCATGACAGAACAACTGGGAAAAGAAGGAACAAGTGACTTGTTTGGAAAGGTTGCACAATAAAGCCTCCTCTTTCTAAAAAGAACATGACAGCATAACTTGGAGTTGCAAAGTTGCATCTGAAAAACCAGCAAACTTCTGAAACGATGGCCTGTAGACGGATGACACAAAAATAGAAATGCATGATGGAAAAAACACAAAGTGAAAGCTTAATGCAGCAAATCAGCACTAAAACTGTCAAACACAGTGGTGGGAGACTTATTATGTCTCAATGTGGCCATGCCACAACCGGTCCTCTTTAATATAAAACAGCTAAAGCTTTCTTGATATCAAGTCATGCCAGTGGACTAATTTAGCAACTAACACAAAATAACACAAACAGTTTTTTTGGGGGGGGGTAACTCAGGAAATCCAACTGTTTTTCTATTAAATAAAGTTACTTCATATGTGTGTTTTAGCTAATAATATAGGGTGGCATGGTACTTAGCACTGTGGCCTCATAGCAAGCATATTGCTGGTTTGAGTCTTGGCTGGGAGGAGGGCCGAAAGGTCACCTTTCTGCATGGAGCTTGCATGTTCTCACCTGCATGTGTGGGTTCCATCCAAATACTACGGCCTGTTAGCTTAATTGGTCACTCTAAATTGTCCCTATAGTGAATGTAAGCGTGAATGGTTGTTTGTCTTTTTGTGTTGGCCGGTGATGGACTGGTGACCTGTTCAGGGTGTATCTGCCTCTCACCTGCTAATTGCTTGGATAGGCCCCAACTTCCCAAGACCCTTCTTTTGACAAAGCGAGACAAATAATGGCTGGATGGATGGAGGGTTAAGCTTCCCATGACCCTGAATTGGATTGAGCAGTATAGAAAATAAATGACTGAGTTAATAATCTTAACAAAAAAAGAAAGAAAAATAGCTAAATGGGCAACATTCAGTGTATTGAATCCATAATTTTTGCCAATTTACAAATTACACTTGCATATCCTTCAACATTCATTACCACCTTAAGTTATTTCTTTTACTCAGTTTTCCTTCAAAGAAAGGCTTTTCACTACTAGATTACTTTTGCTTTTGGAAAGCTATTTAGCTTCCCATATTGTGTTTAGCTAGTTATACTTTTATTTGAAAATGTATTGTAATAGCACACTTCAACATGATTCAATAGAAGCAGAATATTATTATCCTTTAAGCACTAAATCCAGCTTTAGAATTGCAGTTATTTCTCATGCGGAACAACCTTACATTGGCATCTAGCTCTGTAACTGTTAATCAAAATGTCAACTTATTCTGCAAGTTCAGCCAAGATCTGCATTCACACATCATTTTCAGGAAAAAAGGCATTGTCTAGGCCCTAACTGCAATGTCAGTGGTGAATTACAATGCTGGTATTTTCTCTTATAAAAGGGTCATTAGGGACACTGAGTTTTTGTGGGACCTCTTACAGCTCTGTAAAATGGCAGTAAAATCTTTATGAAGCATGTCAACACAAGGGTGAAAGGAGCAGCCGCATGTGACACAATGGTCAAATTCAGCTGAATGGCAGCTGATGAATTCGCTTTCCAATACTCCACAGTGTTCAGCTTCAGCAGAAAAACAAAGTGAATGGACATTATAATAATTAATTGCAATGCAAATCTGACCATCAAAGCATGATTTCCATCTTAGTAGGCGCCAACTGGTTTGCATGCAGCAGATGGAGAAGCGTGTTGGAATGTATCCCATCCTGTACAATCGCTAGTTCCATAAAACTGGCAGTATTTGGGTCTTAGTGAGATACGACTAAAGCGGTTTCGAATCGTTGCATCAGTCTGCAGTGATGAAATCATAATCTTGTGACCTATCATGAAGGCACTTAACCCTCCATCATCTTTAACATGAGTTATATGAATTTGTGAGGACTCCATCGGTGTTATTCCAACAGTTAAAACAGATAATTATATTTCCAGCACCATTGTTTTGCTGGGATATCTCATTTTCTCTGAAAGTGTGTGTGCAGGTGTGTTATTTTGTTATTAAGGAGTCATTCAGAGAAATCCCATACCAGTTTTTTGGATAGTGTTGCAGTCAAGACAGTCCTCAATTTTTCCTTAATTCTCCTGCTGACAGGCAGAATAGGCTGCCAGTCAGCCAGTCCATCCTGTCCACCTGCAGAAGTGTTGACTTGCCCGCAAGATGCCTCAGGCTGATCGATTCCTGAGTGAAAGCTTCAGGCAAATGACTGACACCACATGATTACCGTTCATACATGACAGTATTTTGCCAGACTGCAGACCTCATCATGCCATGGCTGAAGTTAAAGAAGCAGCAAAAAGTAAAATCCTCCTCTTGAAGGAAAAAAAGCTGTTCTTAAGCTTGTTAACATGTTCATAATATGACTCTTGTGTATTATGAACAAAATCCACCATTAGCGCTTTTAGATCAGCAAATACAGAAAGGTAAAGCCAGATGGGTCATGTTAAATATTTGAAGAACCTATCCTGATCCTTGTGGGGTTTACAGCTAATTTGTATGCAATATGAGCTTCTGGTGATACTGAAAATATAAAGTTAGTTAGTATCAGGTAGAAGACAGATGAGTTTGATGAGTTTTGCCCTGATGGCAAAGATCACTGCCCCCAAATGTCTCGTTCCTTCATGCCCTATTGAAATGTCTAAACAAGTGGATTTGCAGTTAATAAAAAAATGTTTGACTTGAAAAAAAATCTAAAAAAAAGCCTGCATCCCTGAAATGAAAGCTCAGAGCCATAGAGGTAAAATGAACATTCCTCTGCAGCTTAATCACGTGCTGCAATTATACTACCATGGCCTAAGGCGTTGCAGTGGGACAGTGTTGTGATTGTGCAGTGCATGGCATGCCACAAATATATCCTCATCATGGCGCACACACAAACACACTCAAGCAAAAAAAGGTTTACTTGCCTTCTTCACACAAGGACTTTTTTCACTTTCAAAATGTAACCTTTGAACAGTCATCGATATGATTTAAAAATAACTGTTTTGCTCTATCCTTAAACAAAGATCTTATGGGCTTATCTTTCTTTTTTATATTTTCCTTTTAAATGTTTCTAATGCTATCCATGTACAATTATTTATGGTTCAGTAGTTTCAGTGGTAGAGAATGCTGTACCAGTTTCCTCACAGCTTGACAGTGCTCACAGAAGCAAGAAAAAATGCCAAGCTAGTTTGTCCCAGATGAGTGCAACCATTTCAGCTCAAATTCTTCACCTCTCCATTTAACCCTATCTGTCAGTGAGGCAATGTGACTTCCCTGATCACCTGGAGTTTTAAGGTTGCCAGGCAACGGCTACTCCAGAGTGCTGGACTCCGGCCGAATGGCGGTTCACGCAGATGTGACCAGCTGGGAAGATCAGAGGCCAGAGGCAAATACATTTGGAATAAAAGGGAAGGACGGTGCATGACGAGTACAGTCTCATGGTAAATCGTGAAATAGATGCAAACAGAAAATAGTTTACATGAGTGAAAAGTGAATGAATGACTTCTAAGTAATATATTCCAGTTTGATGTTTTTTTTTTTTTTTTTTTTTTTTTTGCCTATACACCACAGTTTGAGTCTTTCACGAACAGTCTTGTTACCCTCATGATGAACACAATAGATGTGTAACATGCGGTATAGTAGTACATTGTTTATGGAGGAAAAAAATAAACAAATAGAAACTGAATGTCAAGGTAAAGCAATTTATGGCCTTTTACACAACAAACTGACACAGAGAACAAGCATTAATAAGATCTGAAAAAAACAGCACATAAGCAAACCACAAATATAACTTCCAGTTGATTTACAACAGAGGTAGATTGAATAGCCTATAAAGTTACCAAGAATTAAAAAGTAGCCATCAGAAATTCTGTGATGTTGGACTGGAAAACGTTTTAATGGAAAATGTTTGATTGAATTGATTTATTCTTTAGAAATGAAGAAAGTGGACTGAAAAGTTGTTTTAAAAAACATTTAAATCATGACCATTTGTAATGCGATAACTGGAAGCTAATGCTAAATAATGTCTCCACAGGAAGTATACGGTGGTATCTTCATTTTATGCAACATTTGACAAACATTTACAAAATCTAAAAGCATCTACATGAACAATGCTAACTAGCGTTTTACAGACCTGTAAGAAGTCTCACAAAAACACTGAGTGTCCCTTAAAAGATAAAATACCAGTTTCGCAATTCTGCACTGACATTGCAGTTAGGGCCTAGAGAACGCCATTTTCCCTGAAAATGTTGCAAAAGAAGTTTTGATTAAGAGTTACAGAGCTAGGCTGCGTCCGAATGTGCACGCTATACCCTACATAATGCCCTATATAGTGCTCGCGCCATTTTGTAAGGGTGTCCGAATGTACTCTGGGGAAAATGTAGTGCACACAAAATTACCCACAATGCATCTTGAAAAGTAGTGAGCATCGATGGTCACTAGAGGGGGTCAATATAGACCACAATGCATTGCTGGCCGGAGTTTACAATGGTGGAAATGATACGAACATCAAAAATGTTTAACAAAAAAACTCTAAAGAACCATTTTTACTCCTTTTCTACTGAATCAATATGATACAAAGCAAGAATAAAATGCAATATAAGTAAATAAGACATTTTCACGTGAAATTAAATTGGATTTGCAACATTACCTTCAAGTCTGTTGTGGTTGGCATAGTTACAGCTGGTAGTCATGTAAAGTGCGACAAAGAGAAAGTAGTGAGCTTCCAGCAGATTGAGCGTGATATGTAGTGTAGCCCTATGTAGTGAATGAGGGTTAGGGCATAGGGTGGACATTCAAACACAGCCCCCAATGTAAGATTGTTCCGGCTAAAGCTTTCCCCTTGTATAATGAATGGAGCTTTGGTGCCTGTTCATTAGCTCAGCTGGTATGATTTTCTCATTCACTTTACCTGTTCCTCGCTAGTCCCTCAGTGTATTTATAGTGTTGTTTTTTTTTTTGTCTTTCCTCCATCATGTTCCACTGTCCTCTTTCCCCTTCATGCTTTCTTATTTGGGTTCCATCACTAAAACCTTTGTTCATGCACCTGTTGGCCTCCTACCCTCTCTCCTGCATTTTGGGTCCAGTTTCTTCCTCAAGCCACGACTAATCTTTCTTTTTTTTTTAAATAGGGAAATGGTGACCCAACAAGACCAGAATCAACCTAACCTAAAATGTTTTAGCAATAATTGAGAATTCTTTAAATGAAGGTATTTTTATTATTGGATTTCTATTGCAATATTTGGGTTTCGCGCAAATCTAGGGGTAATAGAAACCACCTACTGTCTGTTTTTGGGCATCATGAAAATCGCAAGGCCGTAGATTTCCATGTTCTTCATTTCTGTCTGCTAAGAGTTTGAATGAAGAGTTTGTCCCATTAGGACATAATTTGTGTCTAGTTATGTGACTGTATTTATCAACCTGCATACAAGCAGATATGTCAATAAAAAAAAACTATTTTTATGTCTTTTCCACATATTTATACACAAAAGTAAAACCTATGTGGCAGTATTTATACTTAAAGGTATTTTTTATCCACAATTTAAGTTATTTAGCACATTTGTCAGTATTGTTTTAAAAGTGCTTTATTATAAATAAAGTTGGCTTGCAAGTAAATATAATGAGTAAATGTAACAATAACCCATCTTTGTTTTTTTCCCCATTTCACATGACCACATTGTTGTAAAAGTGTTGCTTGTTTTGCAGTAACACAGAGGACAAGTGAGAATATGCGAGTGTGAAACTTTAGAAATAGCTGTAAGCTCACCTTCCTCCTCGTGTGCTCAATTGCAACGTTGATCAGCAGCTCTGACTGAGTACGCTGTCGTACCAGAATTAATGGTGTCTCAGTTCTGAGCAGTTGAGGTTAGGTAGTTAGGTAACGTCATTGTCTAGTAGTTTGAGCTCCAGTTGCACAAACTTGACAAAAGGGAGATTTATAATATAGCCAATTTTTGAGAATCTACAAATGTTGTATGAAAGAATAAAATCCCAAACCCCTTGTAAATGTGTGCCATGAAAACACCAGCCAATGCCGGTGGTTATGATTTACATATATTGGTGCAGTTTTCTTATGCATAAGCACACATAATTACACTTTTCACACATAATTACACTTTTAATAAAAATAAGAATGAAGTACCAAAGATGCTGGATGCCACCATCTTTAAATCTGCTATCTTAGGATTCTCCTAAACAAGTCTGCTGTTCGGGAAAACAAGATCACTTCATCATTTCCCGAAAAAATTCCTCAAACTTGTGAGTCCGTAGGACATCTGGAACACACCATGAGAGACAGGGTTGTGGGGACATGCACTGATATGCATTTGCACATTAAGGATTAGAGAAACATAATTTCAGACAGTAATGTGCACATTTTGAACGATGAAGACAAATGGGTGGAGAGACGAGTGAAAGAAGGCATGTAGGTCATCTGTCCAACACCCACAGTGCAGCCTTGACTCTCCTTCCCAGACCGTTTAAAAATCTTTCACTTCTACAGTCTTTGTCCAAAACAAGTCACATGTTGGTCAGGCAGGTGAGAATATCACTGATGGCAGTGATCCAAAGGAACCACAGGATAGCTGGATGGGTCTGCAGCATGCACGTGACCTCTATGCCCTTCAAATGTGAAAGGCCAAACTACAGTTTATAAGCCTGCAACTCATCAATAATTTATTTCAACATGAAGAAGCCTTTTGCATGAGGAGAAAGGTTTTCAAAAGACAAAATGAAGTTGGTTTTGATTAAAGCTTTTAGGATCTCATATCAGACACAATATAACTGTGAAAAGACTCTAAAGATTAAGCACACCACTTAAGATTAGAAAAAAGCATTGTTCTGCCCTTAAAATGCAGTTTTTAACTCTAATAATTCACATATTTTAGTGGAATAATCCATGTTTGTATACATAATCACTCACCCCACATCAGCTTTATTCTGACTTCTCTTATCATATCAAACTCACATTCTTAATTAGAGTCTCAGTCATGTAACTGAGCGACATTTTACGGATCAATCCCCCTGATTTTAAACTCTTCTGTTCTGCCATTTCCATCCAGGCTGACCTTTGGCCAACCTGCCTCCTCTACATTTGCACCTCTTCCTGACACCAGAGGAGCCTCATCAGATCTATGTGCCAGCTCTTTTCTCTGATCATTAACCACCAGTATCTAAACTCCAGGGGGTTTCATGTCCTACCCTTTGTTCACGTCAGTGCTTCGCTGAGATGATTCATCAGAAACTAATTGCCAAACAAAATTCTTTCACATTTAACACCTGTACATCAGGGAATCTGACCACACGTTTTCAGTTCCTATTACTTAACCAGAGAAATGAAGTCAGTTGCAGTTACTTTGCTTTTTGAGGAATGCTTTCATAGATAACGTGAAACAGAGGACACAGTGCGGACTTGCTTTATTAAAAAACTACCAAAGCTGGTTACTTGTCAAGATATAATTAAGCTCTAATTAAAATTTAGTAAGGGAGATGTGATCCATTTTGTTTTCTTTAATTCTTACCCTTATTTTTAACACCAACACACACAATTTCAAATCTACGTGAATTATTAATACAGCTAAATTGTCTTTCATCCTCCTCCACCCAGCACTCACTTGTGCCATTATTCTCCATTTAGACAATTGGTACGGTTACATGAAGTTTTTTACTTCTGAATTATTAATTGCCAATTAAATTGTTCCGAATTAAATTATTCTTCGTTTTTACATGAAAATATTCATTCCGAATTAAGGTTTACATGGAGACATGTTTTTCCACCATCTCTTAATTCTGACGTGACGGCAAGCATGACAAACTTACGCATAACAGAAATACACAAACCACTTCCTGCTTCTAGCCTAATCAGAGAACAGCTTAATATAACACATTTTTGGTTCATTTTAATTCAATTTTCAAGTACTAGCTCGTGGTGAATATATTACTTTAATTTTTTGAGCAGATGATGAGAAAAAGAAAAATAGACGGGACCAAATATTCCGAATACGAAAGGCAACTTTATTTTTCTTTTTTTTAAAACTTTATTGCACAGTTCTGCATTTACAGCAAGACTGGAGGAAGACACATCAAACTTCCTCACTAGCTGCCCAAAATGGAGCCTTAGCAGAACTTCCTCCAAACCCACCACCACACTTCATTAAACATAATGGGATTGAAACCAAGCTGACACTCAAGAAAGCTTCAGTTTAGTAGGTAAATACACATGGCTGTGGTTAAAATGAATGTGCAAGGTCAGAAGTCATCAGTCATGCAGGAGGGGTCCTCCCTGACACACGACATCATTTACGGTAAGTTTAAAGTCTCCACTGTGACCATACAACACATTAGCCTTGTACACAAACACACTTACTGTATCCCATGTTTTCTTGTGAGACTGGGCTTAAAAACCCTGGAACACAAGCACTTACAGGCAATTGTGGGGGAAAAGGGCCAAGCAATTTAAATGACCCTTTTATCTCAAATGGATAATCCTTTCTCTTCGAATTAGCATAGGATTTTGGTTAAGAACCAACATGTACATCAAGTAGAACCTCTCTCAATTAACATAACTGTTTTGGCAATTACACTAAAAGTGTGGAGTAAGTCCTTTTTGAAGTACACATGATCTTGTTTGTGAAGATTGAATTTAGCTAATTCAGTTACAACCCACTATCTTCAGCTGTGGCATTGACCCTCAGTGGAGTCTAAAGGGATAGGGTAGGACGCCACAAACACTTATATACCTCACTTCTTAATATTCAAGGGCCATTAGACATTAGCCGAATGTCACATGCGGACCAGCCGCTTTCTTAAATAAGGGCTTAAATGATACTTAATGCTTAAATGCTGAACATGTAACCCGTTTGTTTGAACGAGTGCCTGTAAGACTTAAAGCACTCTTTTAAAGATTAACAAAGCTGGTGAGACACATGGAGACCGCGATCATAGAGCCATTATTATGGATATCATTACCGCATTAACAAGACTGTTTTTGTTTTAAAACAGTAAGATGTGGAACAACTTCAGATGTATCGGGGTCTCATTGACTGTGTTCTGTTTGTTCTAGTCCTTTGCAGTGACCTTGCCTGTGACTGCCTTCGTTTGTTCAGCGTCAATCTAAATCCCTGGATCAATCCTTCAAACTGCCTTCACCTTTTCCAAGTTTGCAATCACACTTGAGTTTTCAGACCCTGACTGAAAACACATGCGACACATTGACACTACTTTTTAAAGAGCCGGTGATGAAGGTCTCATACAGAATACACGATGCCCATTCAGCAACAATCAGACGATCAATATATATTAAGATATAGTAAGATATATTCAGGAGCGAAAACAACCTCAAGATAAGCCGATTTGGATTTTGTTTATTGATCATCGCTAAATTTAGTTAACAATAGTATTTGGTAGCTTGATGTTACTTTGAAGTTGACTATGTTAACTTCTCAGTATCAGATAAAAGAGGAGATAATGGAAGATATTAAGCCAATTATGATATCTCATAATTGAAAAAAAATGGTATATTATGATTTGTTTGTGTTTATTATGATTTTGTTTGTATTTTTTGTGTCTTTTTTTATTTTATTTTAAAATAAAGAGGAAAAAAGCTGGATTTTTTACAGTTGTGAGTAGCTGTGTTTCACTTGGTTTTTTGTTAAATAAAAACAATATTTCTAAAATTTTGACAAACTACAATTGTGTTTTCACTGAATTCTTTTTAGTGCATAAGCAACATGTTGCATGAACATTTATGCAAAGTAGCTCTGTAGTGTGTTTTCTATTTCCTTTTGAAAGCCCTTCTCCCACGTTTTCCTTTCAAACTCTGCATTTCACTGTTGTTAGGCGCTACCTTTTTCCTCAAAAGGACTGGTCATGTGACACATTCAGCGACTCAGGAAGATGGAAAAATGTTTCTTTTACACTTTTGCAACATATTTGTATGTAGAAAAGTCTGAAAAAATCACCTCATGAGAATGTAACATCTTTCTAGTGACGACTGAGATGTCTAAGTTTCCACAATCTTTCTATTACTGTCATATTAAAACATGTAAAAACTGCAATTTTAGGGGTTGTGGAAATGTTGCTATTGTTTTTTATATATATAACTGTATGGTGGGGTGTGTTTGTTGCTTGCATGAAACAAATTTTGCTATTATCTGCATAATGTGGTAAATAAATAAATTAAAAATTTATTTAAAAAATATAAATACGTTCCAATCCACACAATTCTCTTTGACAACCTGCAGGAAAAATAAACAAATCTCAAGTTCAAGTATATTTTTTCCTTTTATCCAAGTTAAATTCAGTTTCAAAATATGAATAAAAAGGATTCAGTAAATTAATGTTTAAGTGATTTCCAATGGTTTGAATTCCTCCCTATGATGATGCAGATGCAGCTTCCAACCGGATATTTCACTTTTGTAAAATGCGTTACTCTTTGAATGGTACAAGAAGTTAGTTCAGAATTTAACTGTATATATAATCTGCATCGAAACCTTAGTTCTGTAAACAAAGAAAATGGGCAATTTATATTTTTATGATACACTATATTCATACCTGTGGTACATGTAAATTCAATTTTAACATTAACAACGTAAAAAGATTTCCAACTCGCAGCGGTTAACTTGCACACCCCAACTGATTTCAACATCTAGTCAAATTATTGCAATTGACTATTTTTGTCCTCCTTGGACATTTTCCCTTCTTTTTTTTTGGTAAAATCCACATAACAGGCTATAATTACCCACAACATACTTACTTGGGAGTCTTTGAGTGTAACTTTGGTTTTAGCTCTCTAAATGTAGCCATTTAAAAGTGACTTCTGTAGAAATATTACATACAACGAATACTGCATTTGAACAAAAATAAAAGATCAAAAAATCAAGGGTAAAGAAGAGCTGCACAACTTCCAAACCTATTATTTCGTATTGTGACAACCACATATCAATGTATGGATTTGTATGCCATTGAGATAAATTCACTTCAAACACTGGCAGAAATTGTCTGCATTTAGCATGTTTCAATCTTGTTTTCTGCATTACTGGTGTGCAAGAGAGCGACTAACCTCTGCTGACCTCTGCTCTTCACGGTTCATGTGACTTATATTGACTCCGAGGATGACTGCCCCTGCTAACGGCACATCAGTGTGTCCGCTCACACAAAGGCTGACAAGCCTGTTATCAAAAGTCAGATCTAGATCTGACTACAATCCATTTCCCTCCTCTCGCTGTGTCTCCTTTTGCACCTCATGACAGCCGCTTTTCCAGCTCATTTCACAAGAGATAGCCGCGTCACACCCAAGACAGGGGCACCTCAGTGACCCCACCACAACCAGCTGTGTTTTATTTGATTGAGCTCTGCGGCACTGCAAACAAGGAAGAGAAAATTACATGATGTATCCCTATAAATGAGAGCTGAGGAGATGCTGCTCTGAGACACTGAGGTCCAAAGGGCATGCCAAGGGTAAGTGTTTTGCTTGATGAGCTTTTAAGTCAGTCTCAGTCCAGATCTCTAGAAAGCCTCATCTAACTCCTCACATATGACAATTTGATTTGTCTGGTGGTTAATGTAGTAGAGGACCATAATATGATTAGAAAGTAAGTGGGCTGTTGGTTGGGAGACACAGGAAGAAATTACTTTCAGAAGAAGCTGACAAAAGTGTGTGACAAAAGCTTCACTGTTACTCCCACTTGACCAAAGACAGTCTGAGAAACATCTTAGCTTGATCAATGCAGACTGATGGGACCAACAAAAGACTGCAGCCTTTGACTTTATCTGGACAAGCAGGAGGACTCTGTTTGTCTCACAATAATAAACTGAACACATCCAGACTGGCTACTGATTGAATTTCTGAGCATGATAACTAAGATGCTCAGCTGCAACTATGCTCATCAGAGTGCATCATCACTGACCTTGATGCTTCCATGCCAATCAAAGCAGCTAAAGGCAGATCTGGACTGTGCTGGGCAGTAATGCATTGCTTTGCACAGCATTTCAATGACTAAATATACATACATACAGTGCTGAATCCTTTATTGATTTTGCACCAGAAAGAGATTTTAAACTTTTTCCAACTTGTAATAAAACAATGTTGAATTGCAATATTTTTTTCTGTTTTTTCTTTTTCTTTTGTGAAGGAATGTCAAAATGTTATAGGGGGATTTTGTCTAAAAGAACTATTTTGTGCTTTAGCACATATATTCTGTTGTCTAAAGTTACTGAAAAGCTGACAAACATAAGTCTGCGACTGTTCATAGACGTGTCGGCTCATTCAGTGAGCTGTTCAGATTTGCAGGGATCTTTTACCTCAACTTACCAGCTTACAGGAGAATTATCAGGCCAACTGCTCTTAAATTTACTTTGTTACATTTATTTTGACTTGGAAGTGCAAAAAAATAAACAATTGATCTCCAGGCCTGTGTTTACCAGACAGTCTGCCCATATTTTCCTGTAGGTTCTTGCAAATCTCTACTTCCTCTTTCGTCTTAGAGCGCCTGGCCTTTCCTCCCTATTAAAGCTTACAGTCAGTGGACAATGGCAGCTCATATTTTCTATCCAAAATTATGGCAAACAGAACAAATGAAAGGATTTAAGATTACCTCTAAAAAACAAACAGTCATTGGTAAAAAGGTTGCCAGATAAACAAAGAGGCAGAACTCAGATTAATAATAAACTTCTATTTCTAGAGTAAAGAGCACTGAAAGCTAACGGGGCTGGAATTTGACTTGGAGCTCTTCTTCCCCTGGACAGGTGAGTTACAGCATTAACATAACAAAGTTACCATGTTTCACAGAATGGTGATTCTTTTTTGCTCACCGACAAGGCGAGTGGGAGGTGGTGGGAAAAGGTGTGAAGGTGGAGAGAGGTGTCATGACTAAATGACAACTTCCACTGGAAAAAAGTGAAGCCAATTGCAGTCCCCACTCATCCACTAGAAAATAAAAAATATAGAGATGGAAAAATATTTATTCATTAACTAACATGAAACAGAAATTACAACATGATTTTTGCCATTAATTTACCTATGATCCATACAAACCGAAAGGAGGTTGGTGGGTGACCTTCGAGTGAGACATGTCTGTATCAGAACCTATCTTGTTTCTAAAGTTCAGTTTTTCTACATCCTCTGCACTTTTCTTCCACTGTTCACTGCTAATGGTTAGCAGGTGGGAGGTAAATATCAGGTATTAATTAGGAGTTAAAAGCTAATGGTTAAGGGCTGATTGACATAGGCTTAGAAAAATGAAGTACAGTTTAATGCTCGTTGGTCACCATGGGATGTGACACTACTCAAGATGAAACAACCGCCTACCAAAATGTGTTTTTAACATATTTATCCGCTTTTGGATAAAAATTTTGCATTTGTAAAAGAAAAAATTGCCTCTTTTTTCGGTTTTTGTACTAGTGTTAGCTTAGCTTATTTTTTGTGTGCTAGCAGCACCTATTGGTGAAGCATTGTCTGTTGTAAAAATTATTACCCTATGCTATGACTACATTTAGAATCAGTTATCTAAAGATGCCATATACGATGCGAGGTTAAACTGCAGTAGGCTTTTTCCGTCAGGTTTTTGGTTCACACAGAAGTATATATTTATAACTGTAGTGACATGTTGACAATGCTGTGACAAAATATAAAATGCTGTGGAGTTATTTTTGCATTAAAATATAGACTGCCTGATAGAAACAGTGGATTAGAGAGGCCTGTCCCTTACAGTAAACTAAAAACTCTTATGAAGACCATTCAACCTTCAGGAAGTCAAGGTTATAGTCCTGAGCACAGCTGGTAAGAGAAGCTGACAGTTTAGTTGCTGAATTAATGATACAAGTCAAGGTCAAGTGCTAACTGATTATGCACCCCATATGCAGCCATGGGGAAAACATGCTGCAAATTCCTTTACACCTGGAGATGTGATTATGCACCAATTCGTAAGTCACACTTAGTTTTTTTCCCCAAGCAGAATGAAGGAACAGATGCAGGAATGGCAAAGGTACTTGAGGCATGTACCTGTATACTTTGTACAACCGTTGCTTTCTGTTGGCAGTTTGGAACCCAGCAGAGTGTAAGGAGATCGGTCACAGAGGCAGAGCAACATACTTAAAGCATGTAATCAGTATTTGGCTCCTGTTAATTGAAGATGTTAGTGCACCGAAGTGGGAAATGACACAAGAACCTTCTTGTTCTGGCACAGATGGACTCCAACCTCCCCCTTCACACACACACACACACACACATACATACACCATACACACCTCATCCATTCCACTGTCCTTTTTTTCCACACCAGTTTACCGGAAGATTACAACCAGGGATGGTACCTGAAAACTGTTTTATTCGCACATATCTTAATTTTAAAGGTAATTTGAGCAAAATGTCACGTAATCTTTGGAAATGTACATATTTTAAACCTGTATATGTTCTGAAACTTGGACAGGATGAAAAGACATGGATGAAATCGCCTGTTAGTCTGAAGCCTCTGATAAATCAGAGTTCCACACTGCCCCCTAGAGGTCACTAGAACAGCCCAAAAGCACGAGGGAAGATGAGGAACTGAATCTAGAGCATTAAGTACTGTGCAGCTTTGAAATGTCAATTCTAAAAGAAATTATTTGAATACTGACTTTCATCAAGCAATTTTTTTTATAACTTTTTATAACTTATCTTCCCGGCCAGACACCCCTTCCCTCCTTTTCTTTAAAATTCTGGAAACTCAGAGAGCAGACCTCTGTTTCTGATATCTCATTATTAAATCTTCCCACAAACTCCTCAGCAGCCTTCACTCAAAGCTCAAACCCAGACCCATCTGAGTTCCTCTGTTCATGAGCAACTTCATCCTGATTATGAAAGCTTTTCAAACGAAGAATATGAAGCAACTGTGACTCACGTGGCAACTCAAAAAGAAATCACTTGATGAAAGCCGTAATTCAATCAGCAGCTATGCTTCGTCTCCATCATCCCTAGCAGCAGAAACAGCCTCCTGCCAGGCACCACATGCATGGTGTTTATACGACTGGGACAGGGTGCTAAGGATTCCAGCAAACAAACCTGCCTGAATCTTATCTGAATAGAGGCTGATTATCTCTATATGCAGACCCAGCAAGTTGTCGGTAACCAGCCAGTGGAAGTCTACCAGAGCCCTGAAGCATCACAGCAAAAACAAGCATTTCCACCACCCACCCATTAGCACCAAATTCACCACCATCTTTAATTAGAAACATCCTTCACCCTCCTTCCTCGTCCTCCACCTCCTCTGTAGCTCTCTTTGGTTGATTTGCTTGGATCTTTTAGTGGCAGGTGACTTTTGTTTCTGCTGATAACAGCTCTGGGGTTTCATGTGGGAGGACTGAAATAGTTGCATCTACCAAAAGAAGAGACACAAAAGCATGGCTGTGCCCACTGTGCTGCACCGGGTGTCCTGCCATTGTGAGAGAGAGAGAAAAAAAGGAAGGAGAGAAACACTAATTCAGACCTGTCAGTGGTGATGACAGCCCATCTTTAGGCTGTAATGAAGCGAGAAAGAGAGTAATGAACTCTGCACACAGGCCAAACACACAACAGACACAGAACAGGATGCTCAGACACACAAAGGCAGGCAAACGGAGATGGAAAAAGAGGGGGTAGAGCTGCAGGTTACAAGACCAAGGTGTGACAAAATGTGTGTTAACAACAATGCTGATGTCAGAGACCCTACCCAAGTAGAGACAGAGTATAACACCTTCTGCTCCTCCATTTCAGGTCATTTTGCTCACTTTCTGCTCAGACATGGACTTGTGAAACAAGTGGCTGAAGGATAAAAACCCACCAAGTTATCTTAATGAAAATGATGTAGGCAAATGGTAAATTTGTCAAAGAAACTACGTTTTGGATTTTTTTTTCTTTTTTTGCCGTTGAGGTGAAGCAGATCACTCTGAAGGAGGGGGATGGGAATGCTTGGCTACAGCGGCCGCCTTTTACTCTGTGTGTAAGCAGGCAGGCGTAACCATGTGGCAAGAGAGAAATTACTCTATCACAAGACTTTTTTCCTCCAGCGGATTTTCACTCTTAATCAAAAAGCTCATTACAGTACACACAGGTTGGCTTGTCCTACCTATCCTGCAGAAATGTGATGCAGCCACCTCCAGAAGTTGATGCAATTATTGACAAGCAAACCACAAAAAAAAAAAAAAAAAAAACTTTCAGCACACTTTCTTCTGCTGTGCATCTTTTGTTTCTTTTTGTAATTTTCTCTTCCATTTGATTTCTCATTACTCTGAAAGAAACGGAATAAGAGCCACAGATAATAATGAAAGCTTTTTGGTTCTGGCCCGCAGCTCTGATGGCCATTTTCTGCACTTCCTAAAGAAACACATTCCATACTACGCTCCATTCAGCAAAATGGCCCATCATCATGATGCAGTGTATAACCCTTGCCCTAAAATTCTCTCTCAGTTCCATAGAACCCGGTTTGCTGATCAAAAAGCCCCTGGAGGCAGTGAAAATGTGGCTAATGTAAAGCATTGTTGCCACTGAACCACAGTGGAGAACCAAAAAAAGAAAAAAAGATAGACCAGATGCTGAACAACAGCGTGTTTGCAGAAAACTGCTTTCTTATTTAGACACAGAGTATGTAAAACACATGACAGATTAATTAGGCATTGTCAAGTCTTTCAGCTGTGGCCTGCCACTTAACGCTTATCTGTTAGTTCTCTAAAGATTCCAGCTGCAGGTTTGTGGTTGAGTTTGTTATTATGCTAATGCTTATAAGGGATAAGGAATAAGGGACATCTGTTTTCACCTTTTCAGCAATATATGTTGTTGTTTTAGAGTCAAAGAATCGGACAACAAAATGTCCATGCTGTGGTGTAGCTGCTGGTCTGAATCAGTGGTGCTGACCGCAGTTACAGCTGAATCTGATCCAAATTTAAGTCCTGAGTTGTGCATATGGACTTTGAGACCTATTTGAAAAAGATTTTTTCCTTGAAATGTTTTGACTGTCAACTGCAGCCTCCCTCAGAATGCATCATCTTACAGTGAGATGTGTTGTTTATAAGATGTTACAACCAGATGGACAGTTCAGTTCAAAATTCAGGGGTCATATAACCATTTAGTCCTGGGTGTGATGTTACACAGGACCAAACCAACCCCTACCCAAAAAGCCCCGACTGCTAGACACTGGCATGACCCCCAAAGCTTAGGTTAGAGAGTGGAATCAGGGTTTGAGTTTCTTCTGACTAAATGAAAATAGCCGCAGCGAGCATCGAATGAGGCCATTAGGCAGCCCATTTGCAACATCCCATGCCACCGGCACAGTCTTCTAAACCCTATATGAACAGGTGAACAGAGGAGTCACTGATTGGGGGGGGGGGGGGTATAGGATGTAGAACTTCAGAGAAGGAAACACCAAATCCCTCAGCAAATGGGCCAAACGACAGGCGCTGCCACCAGTATGGGGTGCAGGCGAGCTCTTCCATTCTGGCACCATCCGGTCTCCCACTAAACCTCATCCCTCCCTTCTGAAACTTAACTTATAGGAACAGAGAAAGTAAAACATAATTTTAAAGCTTTTAAGCATTTAGCATTAAACACTGCAGAAAATAAAATCCATGTAAGATAAAATATATCAAATGAAGGACACATATGCTTATTTTCTTAAGAGTAAGATAATTATTCTTACTTAATAGGTTGTTTTAAAGATTTTTTTTCTTGTTTTAGGAATTCTTGACAGGTTAATGTTCCTTGAAATAAGATAAATTATCTGCCAACAGAGCAAGAAATTTTATCTTATTTCAAGGAAAATTAACCTACGTTTTTTTAGTTTTTCCCCTTATTTTTTAAAGCCAGTTTTTGTGGTGAACTGTTGTAGGAGACCGTTTTTCCTGTCAAGGACGAGGACACTGGTTTCTTTAGATTGAGAAGAATATAAATTTAAT
>JBAMHX010000015.1:3549746-3571682 GCA_037177515.1 Pseudomugil tenellus
TGTTTTTTGAGTATTTTGGCCTGACTTAAAATACGGGTCAAATTTGACCCGCCAACACTAAAGATGTGTGCAGCTTTTGAACACATTACAAGGGTTAAAAAGAAATGGTTGAAATTGTGTTACAAATGCTAATAAGAAAATGGAAAGAAACAAAAACTTTCAGCAAAGATCTGAGACAGGCACTGAAAGACAGGTTTGGACATTTTGTTGGTCCATCTACTGTTCCCTCATCAGAAAAAATCTCCATGTTATAGCTAAGAAGCTTCTTCTGGAAGGGAAACAGAGAAAAGGCTCAAGTGTGTTGATGGAGTGATGACTCCTCAGTACCTAAACCTCCTCATATATTTTTATGGAGTGGTTTATCTTGACAGAACCTAACAAAAAGGGAGTCACAATCCAAAGAAGCCCTTCAAGAAGTCTGCAGAACTATTCCTGAAGTCCATGTAAAGAAATTACAAGAAAGCTAATCTAAGAGAGTTCAGGCTGTGTTGAAGAACCATGATTTAAATTTACTTTCAGTCTTGTTAGAACTGTGCAAACTCTGATTATGTTGAGTATGCTGCATTTCCATTAGTGTTTGCACATGTTTTCCATAAATTACTTCACCTAATTTTTTTCCTGGCATAAATTGTGCACAGTAGCTACTACACATCATTCCGGAGGAATAAATTGCCCTAGCATATGCATAATCTATAACATGCAATCTAGGATGAAAAAAAGAATGTATCATCCAAAAACAAAACAAAAAATGTGAAAGAAGGACATATAATCTCTAGTAAAGTGTTTATGAAATGACAATGTTTTTTTACATTATATTGCATGAAGTGAGATAATAAACTGGGACCTTAAACTGAAAAGTAATAATAGAAGAAAAGCATACATCTTCTGTAAAGATGACTAGTGGATAAAAGGAATAAAAGTAGTATTTGAATAGCAGTAAAGTAAACTGCAAACCATACATTCTAGTAAAATTGCACTTCAACTGGTTGTTATGGCTAGAAACAACCAGAAATAGAGAAATAGAGGATAAGACGATGCTCCGAAAGCAGTGACACAAACATAAAATGCTAGCCTTGCTTTAATGGTGTGCCCATGAATAGGCAGAGAAAATAGCAAAGTAAGAAGCAGTTAAGTGACATCTCTGCCTGCACGCCTCAGGCACAGGACGAGGAGCAGAGCAGTGAAAAACCAAGAAAGTCTTTGTCCTGAAACATGGATGTTTGTGTCCACAGGACAACTCCTGGCCTCAGGGCCTTGATTTGACTCCATTAGGTGAAGTGACCTGAACTTGATCGGGGCAAACATGCTGAAAGGATGCACTGAGAAAGACAGAGTAAAGAAAAAAGCTCTTTTTTCACACAGAGGAACATCAAACCTAACACAATAGCTGCCGTCTGATGAGCTGGCCTGAAGGGAAAACCTTTATGCGAGCATTTGTAATTATGTCAGTTGTGCATGCTAGTAGGTGTATTGTTAATATGCAAGCCTCTTAAGAGTGGTTCTTATTAACATATCACCACTTGAATCCTACCCTGAAAGGAAATAGTCATGTTGGACATGAGCAAACAGAGATGGATAAAGGAACAAGGATATTGTCTCAAGTAATTGCTGTTGTATTTTATCATTTCTTTTTTAATAACAAGATGCTGATGAATTTGTAGAAGTGATGGAAGTGAAGGACTGTAAATAGATTCTAATTATTTGTACATCCTTCCACACTTTGTGCTTGAGTAGCCTTGTGCGACAGCCACAGCTGTAAGGGTGTCGGTGTGTTTTGGACTGGTAGGAGGCAGCTAAATGAGACCAACGAACACACAAACCAACACACGCACGCACTTTTCTCTCACTAGCCAAGCCTCTAGCCTTTTCAAGCCCAGTCTGATTAATAGGTCTCGTCAGGTACCGTCCGTTGCCACTCGCACCAATTAAGCCATTAGGCCTTTCCACATGGCTTGCTGCTCTTAAACAAACAGCAGGACTGCTGGGTCCTTCCTCTCTCTCATTCTCTGCAGGCTCTGAGTCTCTCTCCCAATCAGTGTCCTGCTGTGGAAGCCCTGCGCTTGTCCTCATTGGACAAGGACTGGCAGAGAGACGGTCTTCTGTGCCCGTTAGCCTCCTACAGCGAAACCCGGCACAGAAAGATAGAGCAATCAAAGCAAAGTGTCAAACAATCTCTTTGTAAAAGACAACCCTCCACAGAGATCTCTTCCTGCCCTGTGTGTGTCCACCTGTAGGACGCCACTGCAGACAATGCCGGCCAGTGACTGAACCAATGTCTTGATCCAGATTGAATCAAGACTAACTGGATCAAACACTAACTGGCTTTAGCAGGGCATTGAGGGAGAAAGTACATTACCAGCTTGACTTGATTGAATGCTTTTAACCCTGATTCTCAACAGACCCTTTAAAGTTAATTGTCTCTGACCCACTGCTGTCTATGTCCAGAAACTCTTCAAATCCTGATTGAATACATTATCCTCCCTCTGAAGTGGACAATAAAGTAGTCTTGCCGATGGTGGAGTGTCAACAGAAACACCTAGTTTGTTCAGCCTCTCCTGCAACTCGTTCCTTGCTCTGTGACATACCCTAATGAGATTAGCCATGGATATCAGCTAGCCGCACACTCTAATACAAGAGAGAGGAAGAGAGATGAGCTCTTAATGTGCAGTGATTTGTTCTGTGGATCCAAGCATGCTTCTGTGTGTCGAAGAGGTGGTTGCTCGCCTGCAGTCTTTATGTGGCTGCGCCGGCGGTGTCTGTAGCCATCACGTCATGTTAGTTTGCTAGTCAATCAAGTGGCGGGGGCCCGTCTTTTATAAAGGTGCCGTGTGCGATTGCCAATGCTTGGATGCACAGAAATTTGCACCTCCCCAGAGAAACATCCCGCTGAGAGGGAAGGACTCATCTGTCACACAGACCACTGTGCCGATCCGCAATGACAGATGTGCAGTCTGACTCAAATGGATAACATCGCTGTACACAAGACTGAGCAGTAAATACATACAGGGACGGTGACATGTAGCTAGAACAAACTCATGGTCTTTGTTTAATGATAATATATTATTGTGAATAATGATTCTTTTAGATGCCTTAAAAAATTGATGGATTGTTCAAATCCCTGAAAAGTGTGACTTCATTTAAACTGAGGACTGGACGGCAAATATGTTGTCCTGTGATTACTGAGGATGAAACGTGTTGTTTTGTGATAAAAGCCAAACAGCTTTCAATAGAATATTTTCAAGTACTTGTGCTGCTGCTCTGTACATTTCCTACCAGTAATATTTTTCCTTTGTTGAACTCAGTCCCATTTTCATCCATTTTTCTTCCTGGTACAGCGCCACCAGGCTTTTGGAACTTTGTCAAGTCTTCTGACCTGTAACAGAATAAAAAAACGGCAGAAGGCAAAGTTACTGCAGCACTCAGGAGAAGGGAATTTAGCTGAGAAGAGGGAATGAGTGAGAATGGAGTTAAGGATAGAGACAAGTAGAGAAGCCTTTCAACTACAGAGTGTCGAGTTTTTTCCCCGTGTTTCATTTCTCTGTCACCAGGGTCCCATATTGTCCCCAGAAAATGTCACTCTGCCCTTGGGAAGCAGAGCTGTGAGGCGAGACTCATCTGTCTGACTGCATTTACCGAGATGTTCTGTGGCCAGATCCCGAAGAGCCTGGGAGGCATCCCACTGCACTTTGTCTGCCTAACAACACCCCTCACCCCAATTGTTCCCCACACAATATTCCTGTTAAAAACTAAGCGTTTACCCTAATTTCAGATTTCTACAGAGTAATGTAGAAAAGTCTTGAACCACCTTAATGCACTACAAGGAAAATGGGAAGAGTCCAAACATGAATGGAAATACTATACATGTACAAATACTATGCATAATGAAATGTGGAAAAATATCTTATCAATCCCTGACAAAAATGATAAAATATTAGATAGTTTGTGGAATAGGAACACACTTGAAAGTCAATATTTGGGACGTTTCTATACTCCCTGAAACTTGGAATAGTCTTTTCTTTAGTTGTCTTCAGGAATAATTCTCAAAGGATTTTGAAAGACTTGCCAAAGCTCCTCACTGCTGCCTTTTTATTCCATTTGTCAAGACTGTCCCATATTGCTTCACCAATATAAAACTTCAGTCTCTGTAGAGACCAATTTATCACCAATTGTGCTTTTTTTAAAACCAGATGTGTTTTTACCAATTATCTTCTCTATTTTTGATTCCCAACTTTTGGAAACCTTGTCAATAGTGTAAAGTTGATCGTTCAGGCAGAAAGTCTGTCATTAAAAAACAAAGTGAATCTGGTTGATTTAAAAATAAAACACTATATGCAGACTTTACATCAAGCAGTGATGTGAGAAGTTCTCACTTAATGCTTGATAATATGAAAGATAAGGCATTTGTCTTGGACATTCGAATGACACAGCACGTCTCTACTATTAAGAATTAAAGAGCGCGCACATGAGATTCATTCAAACTGACTAAATAATTTTGCTGCTTTATTGTGTGTCTTTAATTGACACTCTAAGTTCACCAACTATTGCGTAATCCTTACATGATTATGTAAACTGGAGAATCTCTGCTGCTAGAGTAGGAGATCCTTTATCTAAATTATTTTTGGTAATCATAAAAACAGAAATATACTATCAGTTTTGAGAATATCCCTAACAGTTTGCACACAGCCACCATTAAGGCCCATCTATGCTTAAAGCTGAAGACCAACATGAAGCCTTCAATCACACTTTGTGTGCGTAATTTCAATCACTTCAGAAGAACCTTTGCTTCTAATTTGTGGTCCAGTTTTGTGTATTTTGCCATACCTCAGCTAACCTGAACACTGTTGGTAAACAGAAGTCAGATGCATCTCTTAGCTCATGTGTCAGGTCAACATTTTATCCTGAAATCTGTGTATTACTGACAACAAAATGTGCTCTGAATGAAATTGTGTTCAGCTTTATGAGGGACTGAGAAGTCCAACTTCTGGGCACCGAATGCCCCGATTGCAGACACTTCTGACAGCAGGAGATCACTCCTGACAGCAGAGTGACAATTTTCCCCCCATTTCCTATCTCTTAAAATCATTTCCAGATTTTACTCATATCACTTTTTTGGACCTATCAATTTCTTTGTCTCCAACTTATCAAGTTTTCTCAAATTTTTTAAGGACACACTACACATCATGAGGAAATATTCCACGTTTACAGGTAATAGCTCCTGGGAATCACCTTGCTGCTGCAGCAAGAATACCAGTTTATGTCAAACTGTTGTCTTTGGCTGTTTTTGTCTAATGCAGCCTAAGAAATTAGAAAAATTGCATGTTTTTGCAACAGACTATTAATGGCACTGGTTCAGCAGTTAAATTGGGTATCTGTTTAATTAATTTCATAATGTCACATTAACTACTGTTCGTGTCTACTTTAAAAGATTACAAGAAGGTTTGATAACTTGGAAGCAAAATATGGAATATTCTCAGCTTTTGTCACTGATCATTCGACCTACAACTTCTTAGAGTCAAAAATGGTTGCATGGGACAAAAACTCCTACAGCTAGATCTTTGTGTCGTAAATATATCCATATATGAAATATATATAATTTTATATTTGAGCTTTGCCTTTGGATGTTCCAATAAACTATTCCAGACTGGCTTCTTAGACGGGTTATGTTGCTGCCATCAAACGAGATAACAGAAGCTGTTGGGGGGAACCAAGAATATGCAAAATCAGGTTTCGAGCCTGAAGAAGCACACATCTTTTTTTAAAATAGCAACGTCTGACTTGGCCACATAAGTGCTGAAGTGGTTTGGAAAGTATGAAGTCCCTAGCGCCTTGATGTAAAACAGTTAACAACAAATCAAAATTCACCCAATAATGGCAGCTAGATTTTTGCCGTCCAACATGGCGGCATAACAAATAACATGACATCACTGAGAATAGTTTACAAAGAAAATGCAAGTTAGACAAAGGCTCATTTAATCACACAGGCAGCAGAAATTAGTGGTTATACACCTATTAGTAGTTAAATGCACATTGTATATAAAGAAAAAAAATTTGAACTGTTAAAAAGCAAAAAGAAGAATAAATGGACTGGCGAAAAAACATCTTTGTTGTTCACTCATCCGATTATGATCACAGATAATTATCTCCAGTGGCCCATCAGTCATGTGTAATAATGAGCTAATTTCTGCTTGTTTTAGAAGCTTGCTCATCACTACAACATTTATGACCTATCTCACTGAATAGAGGGAAGCGATTTTGTCATTATTGGCTTCGAAATAGATAAATATATACATTTTGTTTTAATGGGTATCATTTGTAACAATGTCCTGTTTTCATTATACTTTAATCCACCTAATTGTTTACTCAACGATTCATTCCCAGTAGTCATACCAGTATGTAAAAAACATTTCATTTCAAACAACGGTGCATACGCAAACATTCACATGGGGGTTGATTCCCCCATATTGGTAACAAGGTTGAGGCATGAACATAGACACAAACACAAAACTCTCATTATTACTTTGCACTCCTAGCATAGCTTGTGTTCAGAAATTAGTACATGAAAAACAAGAATGTGAGTAATCCTCTAATCTAGTGCATTTCTGTCATGCCGAAAGGCAAGCTGCATTCGCTGCTGCGGATTAAAGTAGCTCATTAAAAAGAGGCGCCCATGATCGAAATAGGCCAAGAGCGCTTTCTCTCTGAACCGAATGGAAGACAAAGGAGCTCAAGGAAATGAATGGTTTATCAGGCCTGGGCAGAGCCTTCATCTTGTCAACCGTAAGCCCCGGACACAACATCGGCTTCATCGACTCGGCTGAGCACCAAGATTAAATGGCTTATTGACTGCGACAGGACAGAAGCATCAAAAATGTAGACTTGCAGAGGAAGTCACCTTCAGATGTCATCCAACCAATGAAGTCGTTCAGACACAAAAAGAGACGGATCAGGCGTTTTGTGCACCACCTTGATTCCAGACAGCAGAGCTTCTACAAGCCTCGTCGTGCACTTTGATTTGTCATTCTCCTCAATACTTACCTGTGGGTGATTTACCCAGAGCAGAAGCAGAGGAGCTCTTATTTAAAATGTCAGTCTGCACCACAACATATTGACTAGCATTACGTTAGAGGAATGCCATTTTATTAAATGTTGAAATGCCATATTTTCCTTCTTCTCCGAAAGATTCATAAAGTCCAGTTAGTGACTGTGTCACCTCTGAGAACAAATGGCTGGAAATGTGATGTGGGAATAGAGGCTTCTCTGTGAAACAACTGATCACCCATCCCACCCCCAGAAATCACAGACATAAACTCCTGAACTATAGGTTTCTCCCAATACTTTATTGGTGGGCAACCTTTAATAATTTATAGGAACTCTGGGGCATCCATGGACACAAGATTGAATTTTTCAAATGCAGTTTATCTGGCCCTTCCAGCTGGGGGCCTCTTAAGGCGCATTCTGCACCTTGTCAATACGCTTTGCTCGTATAGGCTGTGACATTAAATTAAATAGGTTATTGACTGGCAGGTGAGTTGGCAATGGGACTGCTAGAATGCACCCTGACTAGCTCACTGACCCAACCTGCTAAGAATCAGTGGTCCATAAATCAGGGCAATAATAGGTTCAGATTTTTTGTCTTATTCCATCTACATCCTCTATTTATTTTTAATTTGCGGCAGTGACAATGCAGTGGTTTCACTCAGATTTGCAGAAGCAATAACAATGGAAATGCCACTGCTTCTCCCCAGATGCTTGACATCTACTCACTGTGTGTAAAATGTCCATGTAAGTAGATGGCAGACATGTAAAGGTTACCAGGTAATTCCAGTCAAACTCATAAAATCTATTTTTTTTTATTAATAATTAACTATGATTTTATGATTACAATCAATGGACTAGACCTTTTATCACAGGTCTCATAAGATAAACATCTTCAGGCTAATTAAAAAAGGATTAAATTAGTTCCATAAAACATTAGATTAGTATTTTATTGATAATTAAATGACTAATAGCTGACTAATAGCTGCACTATGAGGTAGTTAACCCTGGATGTTTCTGCAGTACTTCTGTTCAAACAACATCTTTTAAGCAAAAGTAAGGTCATGTATGGTTTATACTTATTTTTTGACACACACCACTAAGTATCCCAACAGAATACACAATAACACTCTCCTTTAATGAAGCAGGCCTCTATGGCATGCTTCCCATTACCTGATGGTACTGATAACAATTGGAGAAATTGTTACACAGCAGGCCTGCGGAATTACTTATTCAAAAGGGCCAGATCTGAAAAACAACAAAGCGCCTCTCAGAGAATAAATGAAGTCAGAGTCATTCATATCATCTGACAAAATTACTGTAAACATATTCTGTGCTTTGATTTCAGCTGTAGGCACATGCAGAATGACACTTTTATTACTTTTAATAATTGCCTGAACTTGCTTTTGCAAAGCAAGCATTCAGTTTTATCCTTTGTTGCTCATAAAAGTAAATGGTTCAAACTTGCATTGTGTTGTTTTTTTTTTTTACCACTTTTCCAAACCACTTTACAACTAGTCTCTCTTTCATCCAATCATATTAAAGGAATGATTAGACTGAAACATTTATTTCAAAACATTGCTATGCACACACAACACTCCAATTCATGCAGCAAACATCAGTAGTGCGCCTACTTCCATGTTTCACTGCTAATTTGGACAGCTCTGTATAGTTTTACTGCATTGAATCTACTAGTATTGTCATTTTTTAATATCCATCCAACAAAATATCACTAGAAATTGGACTTCTTCGTCAATATTTCAGGTAAGGTTATAAGGAGTCTGTATTTACAAATAGTAACTTCTTGTAGTAAGTTTGACTTTAGCATTTTAATCTCTAAATTGCAGAAAAGCCCACGTGCTTGGAAAGATTATGCCCCAAACATGGCCAGTTCTTTGACACCTCCTCTTCCGTGTTGCTGATATGATGTCATTAAACTGAACTACTCTTCACAGCCTCAGCAACTTCTTCAAGGAAAGCAACTCAGCTTTAACTCCAACAACCTTTGGGACAAATCTTAGCTGTTTCAAAGAGAAGAAATACACCAATTTCTCTCCAAGAGGACATGCTCTAGTTATCTGAGCTATATAATCTAATGAGTAAGAAGTAGTGCTGGCAGGAAGAGGAGCAGCAGCCACCACGCAGAAGCCGAATGCCAGAAAACATTGATTGACCTTCTCTGGCAAACTTCCTGCGTAGACATCTTTAGCTAAAGTGGATGGTTGTTTTGTCAGATAAGAGTAAATTTTGGTAGAGCAGAGCATCATTATTGTGAAGGATCGGCGCTAAATATTGTGTTGTGGTCCGTTGGTAAAGATTGTACACCTTTTGTCTGTCATACAACTATAGTGATAATTGCCAAGCAAGTTGTACACTAAATGCATGAATAAAACTGCATGCAACAAAGCATTTGTTAGCCTAATCACAGAATTTACATTTTGTAGCAAGCAGGCTAACTCTACACCATCCATGTAATTTTTTAAAGAATGACTTGGTGTAGTTCAGCCTTAATTAAAGCTTACTTATACTAATATATATTTTTTTCTTTTTGACATAGTCTTGGCAACTGTCATGTGATGAAAAGTAGATTTACACTAAAACTTTATTTCTACATACATGTGTGCTCATATGCTAGCCAGTTGGAAGTTCAGTTATTCATAAAGGAATCACTGTAACCTTTTTACCCTCGTCTTCCTTCCTGAACTGACCTGGAAAAAGTTGAAAAACTACACAGCGTGCCTGAAAGACAGGTAAAGTAATGAACACACTGGGAAATTTGCATATCAGTAAAAGCTGCTTATTTGAAAACTTTACACTTTTATTTGACCAATATTGGTATTAAAATGATGGGATTCTCTGTACTGTGTTGCATTTTGCCTGCAGGCCTGTGTTGTTTAATATATGTCTATAAGCTTGCTTCCCTGTATTGGGTCTTTCTGTTGCAGTAATTCTTCGGACATAAAACCGGACAGGAGAACAGTTAGAATCAGTATCTTTGCTGCTACTCTTATAACCAAGAAGAAATGTCATTATTTGCTTGAAGGAGAATAGTCTGTATATCAGAAGTAATAATGAACCATTTTCTCATGTATCTGAAACAAGGTGTAGTAGATTTTCCTTTATAGTTGCTGGAAAAAAAATAAACTTCACAGTTTTAACTCAATTGGGCCATCTGAGATGGCGATCCGTCTTAAATGCTCACTCAAGGACATGTTTTTAGATCTTTACATGCTGTTAAAGCTACAGGTAACGGGTGCTTAAACAACACATTTTTCCCTACCATAAGAGCTTATACAAGCTCAACAGTTTAATCTGTTCTGAAGTGTTGACCCTTCATATTCAGACCCGGGAAACCAGAACCAAAGTATGACCAAATAAATGGTGCTTCTTAATTCATTCATTGCGCTTCCATCCTTAGATATGTGTAATATCATTATATCATCGTCCCTATAGGAACACAGGACTGTTAGATAGCAGAATAGCAGGAAGATGGACAAATACAGCGAGTTACAATTTCCCTCGTCTTGCCGACCAGTCCTTTGATCGATGCGAGCCCACCTGCCTCACCGTGAGGTATGTTTAGATGCTGGGACATGCTGCCAGCCAGATGTAATCTGCTTAATGTTGTGTAGATATTGCTGCTATTATAACGAAATACCACAACGCAGGTTTCCTCAAATTCAACACAGGAGTGGGGACGAGATGCCAGGAGAGAATAATGAAATGGCAGTAGTTGCATGTCCAGCTGGAAATGGGAAGAGGGACGCTGCAATAAATCAAAATTGGAAGCTACAACTGTAGTGGCTCATTGCACAAACATAAAAGTAAAGAGTGAAAAACTCACAATTTCTACAGCACATTGAGCAAGCAGCTGGGAGCCCAGTTACACCAGTCCAGATGAGAAATGACATTACACTTTACTGGTGACAGCAGCTGGAAGCAGCTGGAAGTATGAAAGCAGGTTGGAACTGAGAAGAAAGCCTGCCGAGTAGCACGCCTACAATTCAGTTTAAATTCAATAATTGGCATTATTTTATTTGGAAAGAAATTACTGTGGTGAAAATATGAATGAGAAACTTTCAAGCTGTCTAGGCTCCATACTGAACAAATGAAGCTCTCTGGCAAAAATTCGCCAGACAAAGCAAATAGATTTCCAAACATGCATCTCCTCCTCATTGCCGTTTTTTTGTATTTACTTTTAATTTGTATCGATCTTTCACCTGCACCTCAATTTTTGCTGATGTCAGAAAGGTGAAGGAGCATTACAATATACAATGCTTTCTCTTCTCCCTTATCAGAGAGGAAATGAAAAGCAAATGGCACCTTTGTCCAGGACGTGAGATCGTCCAGGCGGAAGGGCTTTGAAGCACGGGGTGAAATTGAAAAGGTTGCAGGTTCACATCCCTGGACAATGACAGCCCCTCTGCTTCCCCTCCTGCAGCTCACAGAAGATTAGAGGACTGAGAGCGATAAGGAGCAGCATTGGCTAAATGTTTTTTTTTTTTCCTTTCTCTCTTTTTTTCTGAGCTGGACGGATCGAAAAAACCGAAGTGCTTCAGTTAGCCAGAAGACAGACCCAAACAGAGCAGGAACACAAAAGGAACCATTCAGAAGTGACCTTGATTTGATTGTGCACAAACTGGAGGAAAAAAAAGCTAAGTATGAAGGATCAATTTTATAAACATTTAAGGAGTGTGTTTAAAAAATCATGCACGAGGTTGTGTTCCTAGACATTTAAATGCTTCTTTGTGTTGGAATTATGTTATCAAAGACACACATGCATGCAGTGCAAACAAATTCTCCAGTGTTGCAACTTCTTTGTGCTTTTCCTGACCCATATAAAATATGATAATGCATGCAGCCAGCCTGCAAGATAGGTGAGGCTTCAGGGAAATGAAGAAGGGCCACAGCGCAATAAGGGTCACCTCACACATGCATACACACTTATTACTACTTAGCAGACATTCTGCTGCTGTTCTGAGAAACACACTGACCTCTCACACTCCACAGGCTGCTGAGTCTTATAAAAAGTTAAGGAGCTGCTATCATAACCACACCTATAATCTGTTGTATATGCACACCAAAACTCTGAGAATTTTTTTAATTTTTTATTTCCCTGATCTAAATGGTCCAGTGATGCAAAAGAAGTACTGTTCAGTTTGTGTGGGGGTTTAAGAAATACACTTTCACATGATAAAAAGAAGAGGCTTATTAAAATTTTGAGTTATTCAAGCTGAAGCTGCCTGATGCAGATACTGTAAACTGCCTTTTTAAAAGCTGCAGTCATGTTTGACATTACCATATCTCCTGTCAGAAATTGGCTTCAAAGCAGATCTCATCGTTCCTCCATCCAGACTCCGACTTCATGATATCTCAGGGTGAAAAGTGCCCGTACACCCTTTAATCTCACAGACAAGCCATCAGTTCTCCTAAGGTTTACTGGGAGGGAGGCACTGAAGGAGGAGAATGCAGAGCCACAAATTAAACATGAGCAAATTATTATTTGCAGTAAAACCGAATTTTCTTTTTTCTTTCTTTTTTTTTTAAAGTGTTTTTGTCTGGAAAGCATTGTTTTCTCTCATCCCGTCTCTTCCTGCTGGTTTGGACCCACCTGATGTTTGAATCAGTGTGTTTAAATGACAGGGCCGCCTCAGAGAGACACCCAGAGGCTCTGCTCTCCCAGGGTTTCAAAGGCCCAAGAACCTGGTTGCTGTTTGGCTGTCAGGGAATAGATGGGAACGTGTGGCGGTGAGATAACCTGTACGGGACAGAGCCCAGAGCCATGTGCCTCTTTGACAGGCTTATTAACAGGAAGCCGCCAAGGAAACAGCTCCTATCGGCGGAGGGATCAGGGCAGAAGAAACCTTCCCTTATCACCAGGACACCAGGGATTAAAGCCTGGCCTGCTCTGATAAATTAATTATTCTCTCTTATCTGTCATGTTTAAAGACTGTCAGACAAACCCACATTGAGCTCAGTGCTGGACAAACCAAGCAACAAAGACAGAAAGCAGCTAGCGTGGAGGCTGCTGCCAGAGAGGAAAGACTTCACCACATAACATTCAGAATGGTGACATTTTAAAGCATGTTAGTGTTTCCACTTGGAAACAAGCTAACCCTGCATACACAGCTTCATTTCCTGCAACACAGTGCAAAAATCAAAACACAATGATAGGTGTCTGGCCAACTGTTGTGCAATTTGTATGATATTTAGTCAAATAAATTAAATAAACTAAACTTATTTAAATAAACACCTTTCAAAAATGCCAAAACCGCATGAAAACAAGAGTAATTACTAAAAAGCAGATTCTAAAAGATATCTTTTAAATTTGTTTTTTAATTTCCAGAGTCTTTGGCCAGTAACCAGAAGACTGTCTCTGTGTTTAGCATCATCTGCAGACTCTGCTCTTGGGACTTAAGGTACCTGCCAGGTAGATGTGGATCCCATACTTGCTGGTATATTTCTCTCTATGAAATCTGAACCAGTAAGCCTCCACGCCTTACCCAAAGACTAAAAATTATGACCACATTAAATTTAGTTCTTTGGAAACATCAACATGTTGAAACTTATCAGAGAACTCGATTTGTCAACCTCAATCTTTGGGCAGTTCATTTACAAAATGGTCTCTTGGTAAAAAAAAAAAAATGTTCCAACCAAATTATATAGTAAACATCATGAATAAAGTAGGCACGTATGTCGACCTCCCTGTTCCAATCTTACCATTCCTGTACACAGGTACAGGTCAAGCCCAGTTTAAGGTTTGTAAGCCTGAGAGGGGAGCGGATAAAGTTTCAGTTGACAAAAGCTAGAGAGAAATGTGCAATCGCCATATTTCTACTCTGCATTGGTGACTGAACCAAAGAAAAATCTAAATATGTTTTCTAAAGAATGTTTTATAACTTGGTAATTTATTATCTTAAATTACTGGATTGGTGTGTTTAACTGGGTTATAACTAGATTGAAATTAACTACGTACAAATAAACTAAATTAAATACATAAAGATATAAAGCCACAAAGATAATTATACTTTAACTGGAACCCATATGTTCATTTAGCTTCCGCTTCATGTGAATCTTTATCTGATTCCTGCGTGTTTGACTGAATTATCCAGAAGTTAGCCAAATGCGGAAGGGCGGTGTCAGCTGCTGGTGGGCGGAGATGACTGACAGTATTATTAATCCCCATTCAGGGAAAGAAGAAAAAGGCTTTGTAAACGGCTCACATCCAAACCATGAAATATTATTCAGACAACAGCTAAATAATGTTTTAATTAGTATGTGCATACATTTGCTGGGAACATTTAGGGTCTGTTTATGCTACTTTGCAGATGCTTTCCAGTTTTCCCAAAATAAAATTTGTTCAAATAATGTTAAAAAGATAGATATAAATTAACTGTTGATAAAACTGTAACAAACATTTTATTAAAAATGCAGGGCCTCATTAAAATTCACACCAAACTTCAGTATATATTGCTAATATTTATTCAATAATTTGTAAAAAAAATATTGTAAAATTTCTCCATTCATTATTTCAATTTCATTTTGATATATTAAATGATTAAATTGTGATATGTTAATTGCTCTCTTCTTTACAACACTTGAAATCCTTTTGAGCTTTACAAAAGCATTTGAGCTTTGAGCCATACAAAAAAATTTTTGCCTTGATAGTTTTAAAGTACAAGAACAATTGAGTGTTTTTCTTTTTTCCCTTTAAAAGCAGAATATTACGGTAAAAACATCTTTAAAGTGAAACTTTTATCCCATTCATCATATCAACAAACCTTTCCAGCACTGAAACTTGACATCTGCGCTGCACCGACTCATCTTCATTATTCATCTTCAGAGCCCAGTGAATACACAAGCAGGATTAAATCTTCTTTAGGTCAAATATTTTGGTAAAGTTGTACAAAAGGGGAAAACGAAAAATCTTCGTAAAGAATGAAAACATCAGGCTTTTACAGCTGGTCTAAAAGTCCAACCACACACTTTTAAGACAAAATGTTAATATGCATGAACTTAAAAACCAGTACAAACCAGTAAAAAAAACCCAGTAAAAACCAGGTTGATACTTATCTTGCCAACATTGTGTTCAGTTATTGTGGATCAGATAAGGTGATGAGTTTTATTTTCTTAGTAACCGTCCTAAACAGTTCCTCCTGTCAGGTTCGGATATGAAAAACTGTTTCCAAAAATTTTACAGAACCTACAGAATCTGGATTTTTAAGCATTTTTTAAAGATGTACATTTTTATATAATCATTTACATAATAAACTCATGTTTACTGCTCAATATCAGCCTCTAGACTGTACAAGCCCAGAGCCATCCCAAGGCAGAAGGGACCCAAGTGCCTGCTTGGGGCACCCAAGAAAACATGGTAAGAAATCAAATCTAATCTACAGGACAAATGTGTTACCATTAGTTAGGAACAACTAGCAGCTTTTATCTCCTCCTCTAAACTGACTGAGAATAGGAAACACTCTCATATGTTCGCAGTACTTTTATTATCCTCATTTGGCTTGGTGTCCAAAGTCGGTCCTAGAGGGCTGCTGTCCGGCAAGTTTTCAATGTTCCTGTTTCAATACATCTGGATTGGATCCGGCTAGCCAATGAAGTTCTGCACAATGACTGACTGATTTGACTTCGGTGTGTTGGAACAGGGATACATTGGAAAATTGCAGGATTGTGGCCCTTGAGGACTGGAGCTGGACACCCCTGCTTTAAATAGAGGTGTCACTTTGGTCCACGCAGTAAAAATCCTGTACGGCAGATGTTCCCACAATTCACAAAACCAGCTGATTTTAATGAGCACAGTTTGTCCATTCATTTCAATTTCTGTCATTTAATTTAGAAAAACAATTATTTTGGATGAACCACAAATTCACGAGCCGTAATCGTATCAGCACATGTTGCATCGCGATGAATCGCTTATATATAATTGCCATAAGTCCGATCTAAACATCTTTTTGCTGTTTATTTTTACAAAGTGATCTTTGTTTTCATATGTGAAGCAGACATAATAATGTTCTTTGAAAATGAATCACTTTTAACACATGGGGACCCTGAAAGCAGAAGCCAGAAGAGATGCAGACTTGCTGTATTACATTTTACCCTTTGATGTCCTTGAGGTGGCTGCAAGAAGTCGGTGCTAACCTCCAGTCTGACTGGGCCAACATACGTGGAGGGTGATTGACAGGCCGGGTGAGCCAGGGGCTTCACCAGCCCCTCTGCAATAATAGCAAAATGTGAATGCTGGGAATATTAATGTCCTTCATATTTTATTAATTCTAAATCCATGGGATATCAGCTTGGTGCTTTATGAAAAAGAAAACATCAATCCTGCAGGAGTAATGACTTCAGCAGCAATTTGGGAGTAAGGGAGGCAGAGAAGGGGGAGGCAACATAAACCGCTTTCGTTATGTACTGGGGGGAGATGGAGAAAACTAATATTTGCTCGTCCGCTGTTGGGTATCGTTCGTTAAATGACTGCACCGCAGGAAAGAAATGCTTCATACTGGCTATTGCTGAGGTGTCTCATCCAGCTAAATGTGATGATTTTTACACATTTTGGTGTCTGAGGATGACTGCAAGTTTGCACGTGTGTAAGTTTGTGTGTGCCTTTTTGTGTGTACTTTATTTCCTTGATTGAAGTGTGGGGGCTTTGTTGTTTTCAAAGCTTGTCACATATTTTTAAGCATCAAGCTGACACAACAGCACAGCAGCTGCATTAAGAGTGACATGTGGTTTTTCATAAAAAGCATGCATATGGAACAGGAGGAAACGCTGTCAAGGTCACGGCAAAGAGAACGGGGATGCAGCCTGGTGGAGTGCGGTACAATGTCACAGGCAGGTGCCAAGGAAACTCAGGAGCAGCTGGTGGTAAAGATCCCAAAAGTCAAAAGCAAGAAATTTAATAAGCTACAAAGAACTTGTCTTTAAATGTTCGCACCTGGATAGGTTGAGTGTTGGTTTTGCCCTGTGGAATTAAACTTTTCCTTAAGTCCGCAAACAGATCGGAAAGCCTGTTTTTAAAAGCCAGGCTGTAAAAGTCACCTGTGACGTTTCTACCAGCAGATGTCTACATCGCTTATGCGAGCAGGTGGCACCGTTTGCAAAAAACTCTGAAAGGGCCATGCAGTTGCTTTGACTATATGTAATGTGAACAGATGGAACAGTGACACCATTCAGTTATTTTCATGATTTCAGAAAGACTTTTGCATATGGTCTCCACCCCTCCACCCCCACCCCGTTATTACATGATAGATATTTAGTATTCTCTGGGGCGGTACATTGTTCTCAAATGGATGAAAATAGACAGTTTAATGCTTCCAGGCTACACCCTCGGTTGCTTTACAAGAAGACCATTATGTGTGATCATAAAACATCTGGAACTCATCGGAGTGTTTCTTCCTGCAGCTGCCATTATGGACCAATTTCTACAACTTCCATCTCAGTGTTATTTGAACATCTCTAGGCTAATACTGGAGACAAATAAAAGTGATAAATGATTTCTCGTGATCCGATGGAAGTTTTGGTTTTCTCACTCAGTAAGAATAAATTACATTCCAGAGATTGTGCAAGTGGCCCATTTATACCTCACATAGGTTAGGCACTGCTCTTATCAGAGGACATTCATCCTTTCTCATCCAAATTTAACATTATATTACATTCATTTAGCAGACGCTTTTCTCCAAAGCCACTTACATCTGAGAATAAGAACAAAACAAGCACTAAATCAAACAGTAGAGGACATCATAGATAATTGCAGTCGAACTGCTGTAGTCTAGTTGGGCACAGGTGTTGCCTGCAGTGCTAGGTGCACTATTTTTTTTTCCTATGTTAACAACTGGCTGAATTTTCCTTGCATCTAAAGACTGAAACACCTAAATGTATTCAGTAAACGTTTGGATTGAAGGGCAGTGTAACTCAACTAAAAGCTCCAGCAAATATTTATCAAATCCTTTTTTATAACATGTTTTATAACAAGTTTGCTCCTTTAGCAGCTATGGTCAGCAAAAGGAATCAAACACATTAGGAATATAAATATTAGCTTGTAGGAAGTTGTGTCCATTTGGAGTCTGTCTTGCATTCATCTATCCTCTCATCTCCCAGAAAGCAGTGGAAAGTTGATCTAGTTGATCCTTTTGTTTCTTTTTTATTGGAAACTGCAACAAAAAGCAGCACAAATCCAGAGTTTTCTTGTCCTTCAGAGCAAATGTGAAATGTCGCCAGTTGTAAATTTATATAATTACTACTGTTTATTCAGGTTGGTCATGGTCGTGGTACTTTGAGAGCTTGTTATTTTCTCAGATGATACACTCTGTAAAAAGATTGAGAACTACAGATCTACAGTATACAGTAAGATAGAGATGATATGGGGTGTGCTTGCAGAAAGGTCAGCATCCTGGTGAATGAAGACTGTTCTTCAGTCTGCTGCAGGAAGGGTTGGGGTGCGGGGGGAATCTTCTCAGATGAATCATTAATGGTTGTGGGAGCATGCTAAATGTTTATGCTTGCTGACTCAGAGAATCTTAGTTTTCTCCATGTTGTGAGACCTACGGTTTGTTCTGCAAGCTCAATGACAAGGTTGATGCAGAGTCTTAGGAGACCAGACAACATTTTCCATCTTCTGTTGTTCAGTTTTTAGGTGTAAATTGTAGCTTAATTTCAGCTTTTTGTTCTGAGCTGACAGAAACCTTTAGCAGCATTTGCAAGCTAATGAGATTTTAATGTTCTATGCACTTATAATTCCACTTACCCTCTTTTTACAACAAGATAATTGTATTTATTTTATATAATTTTGTAAATTTTGTGTTATTGTAGATGTTTAGCTATATATTTATTACAGTATTAGTAGCAAATCTTTGCATTTGGACTGAACCATCAGTGAAATTGTATCTGCTGTTGAACACACCTTTGACCATGGCCAGACCTTTAATTCTTCATCATATATTTATATGGGAGAGTCATCTGGAGCCAGAGAATAGGTCAGATGGGCTAAACTACATGGTGAATAATTTAGGATTCTATTAACATTTAAATTTGACATTGATTTGACACAGTCAGGCCTCTGCTAAGTGACAATAAATGGCAAGGTTGAACAGGAAAAGAAGCTGTGCCATGGTAATTATCCAGATTTTTTTTTTCCTGAAATGTAATTTTTCATTTTAGTTTTGGTCAGAAGTAATAGACAAAAAGTCTGTAACCGTTATGACTTAGCCAGACATAACCTTTTAAAGGGCCAAACGACGAGTGACTTTCAGCCAATAGTCTGGGTGTGTGCGCATATTTGTGTGTGTTGTTACATCAGATCACAAATCAATAGCTGGGGGTCATCTTATCTAGACCATTGTAACTTTACAGATAAAGCAGGACAGACCAAGCAACCTCAGTGCCTTCTAAAGATCTGTTTACACAGAGACAAAGACATGGTGGAGAGACCTTTTAATAGGACAGACCTGCCACTTGCATTGAGGTCACTGAATTTAGAACTTGTATTTACTGGACAGATGCCCAGTTAGTTCAAAACTGTTCAGTCATTTTAGTTGGATATAAATACCTTTATTTATGGATATTTTAATGTGAAAATGCAATACATACTTTAAAGTTGTAGTCTTTGGCATTCAGAAAGTCCTGACATTTACTAAAAATGTTGAGGGTCTGTTTACAGTGTGTGGTAAATACAATTCATACACACCGATCTGGATTAAAATCATGTTTACACTCGGAACAAATGTCTTAAAATGTTAACATGTAGCAGTGAAAGTAAAGACAAAGAAATAGTGAGAAATATGTAAAATGCCACTCACGTGCCGGTCCTGCTACTCAGACACTTCCATGTGACAGATACCTGGTGTGTTTCTGCTAATCTGGTACTGCTGTAAGTCAGAGGACACACTGGATATCAGGGCCATCAAACTTGGATAAAAATTACTTTTTTCAAGGACGTGAACAATCTATCTTTTCTATGTTAAAAAGATAGATTTTCTATGTTAGACCGGCATTTTCTTTAAAACAAAACAAGAAGAGAACATTGCAGAAGGAATGCATACTAAACTGCATCTAGAAATAAAGATGATAAAAACCATTTAAAGTAAATCAGGATCAGTGTTACTTTTCTGACAAATAATCAGACAAATGAAACTTTATAGGCCTTTGGAACTTTGGATGGACTCCAGTCCTTCATCATGATATTAAAAACATCACTCCTGAATGGAAAATAATGATAATAATAATATAAATTTATGTTAATAATCATACTTTATGAATCCCTAATGGGATATTATCCTCTCATTTTATGCATCTGTAGATCTAGAGAGCAGAAGGCTGCCATATTTTGGTCCTTGGAGAGCAGTTTGAGGTTGTAAAGGGTCTTGTTCAAGGGCCCACAGTAGTTTTCCTCCATTGCCAAATCAAAACATTTAAGCAAAAGGAAACTACACCAGGTATCAATACAGTGTATGGAGGACGTGCAGTCACATGGCCACCACTGTTTACACCACCATGTTGAATGGCAAGCACTGCAAGCTGAGCATGTACACAAGAACTACAGCATGAATCTGGCAGAGACACACACACACACAGCATAAAGCTCAACATCATCTCCAACGTGTGAAGTTCACTGTACTCTAATTACCTTCTCAGTCACCAGATCTCAATCTAACAGAGAAACTTTGGGATGTTGAGGAACTTGATATCCCCATGGTGGATGTGCAGTCCATAAATCAGCAGCAATTGTGTTATGTTATGTCAATATGGAGCAAAATCTCAGAACATTTACAACCCCTAGTAGAAGAGAAGATATCAACAATTAAGGCAGGTCTGAAAAAAATAGTATCCATAACTAGCAAAGTGTAACTGTTACTCCCTCGAAGATTCAATAAAGCTCAAAGTCGTTCTTTTGGAATCACAGGCATTTATTTTGGAGTGTTAAGCTGACTTTTCAGCTTCCTTGATTGCCACAATCATGCCGTCAGAACTAAAGACACAATACAAACATAAATAACTTAAATCTCAATACAGGACTTATAAGAGTAAAAAACAGAAATACATGAAACATAAAATATCATACCTCATTGGCCGCATTAACTTCAAGGGAATAAAGAATCTTCACTTTTCAGTAAAATGACTTATTTCCTTTCTTTCTTTTCATAGACTTGCACGTACAACACCTCGTGTCTTATCTTTTAAGTGTCACACAATTAAGCCCTCCCGAGAAGCAATGAGAAACAATTGTTCCCCTTTTCTTTTACGGCTTAACTGAACAAAGAATAATATATGGTTTAAACAAATAAGACCAACATATTAAATATTATTTAACATTACTGAAATATATCTGTCTGCCACACTTCTGAAACTGAAATAATAATAATAACTGAAATACAACAGCTGTTTCTGACAGCAGCTACAGTAACCAATAATCCCTTCTGTCTTTTTTCTATAACCTATATTGTAGTTTAGAATAGAAGTTGATATGTCCCGATAAACTGCAATTTTACATGCTCATTTTCATGCTGAACTACACTCGAAGTGCATTCTGAATATGGCGATAAAGGACACAGTATCCTGACACCTATAGATTATAATAAAACTGTTTCCAATTATTCAATCTAATTTAAAACATATTTTGAATAAATTGTCAAACTCAAACAGCAAATGTATTTCTCTATTTGTTCTCCATCTAAAAATATCTGTCTGTGATAATTAGTGTACAAACAAAAGGTAAGAAATCACACATCCCCTCATCCTACACACACTGTGTAAAACAGTGGAGAGACAGGTGCCAACGCATCTGGAGATAGAAAACGATAACTCAAGCTGGGCTGAGTGTAGATCAGGGGTCTCCAAGTTCGGTCCTCGAGATCTACCATCCTGCAACTTTTAGATGCAACCCATATCCAACAC
>JBAMHX010000015.1:3609138-3619886 GCA_037177515.1 Pseudomugil tenellus
TATATGTGTGTGTGTGTGTGTGTGTGTATTTGTCACTATACAGATAAAATATCTAGTGCTACAAATTCTGAGAATAAAATCCTTGTTGGACTGATTTTATAAAAACATTGCAGATAAATGTTCTTCAACTGACAGCAGGTGACTAACATGTGCAGAATTAGATGGAATATAAATCCTGATTGTTTTTCAACCTTTTTTTTAGTTCTCCTGACTTTTGCATGGCTCAGCTTTATTTTTTTTGTTTCTTTTGTAGGTTTCTTTTTTTCTCTTTTCTGAAAGAACTGTCCTTTTCCATTAAAATGAGCTCGCCTCCTCTGTCACACAAACTCCAACACAGACCTACATTTTTGTTGATGCGGATCGTGGTGGTGCTTTAGGCAAAATGACAACTTGCTTTTTGACCAGAACTGAAGGCTTTTTTCTTTTTTTTTACCCCATTTTGTTGAGACACAAGGGAAAAAATTACTTTCAATTCAGTGCCCATTTGTTGCCCTTCGAGTGATGTGTGACCTGTTTTATTTGATTTCATTTGTTCACTTTCATCACCGTTATTCACTTTGATTTACTGAAATTGCCTTGCTGTGAAGTTAGATGTATATGTGAAATGGCACTAAGGAACCACTGTCATCATCTTAAATAGAGCTTGGCTGTTATTTTCTTTTTACAACCATAAAGTTTAGATTTTTAATGGTGTTTTTTAGGCATAAAAAATCTAATAATTTTCTTTTGTTTGTTGTGCATGTTTATGTGTTACAAAAGTATTCATCCATCCCTTTGTCTGCTGCTTCAGAATGAAAGTAAATTGCTGCCAAGTAATCAGTCTGTGCATGGCACTGTGATTAACAGCTGAGGTTGTGTTTGGGGGGGCAGAGGGTACGACAGCTGGCATGGTCCACTGACCCTCCTGCTATCAGACGGAATAAATAGTCATTTAAGTCACCTTATAGGTTCTGTTCGTGCCCTTCACACTAGGATCCCTGTAAAAAAAACAAGGTGGAACTACGGCTCATGTTCTCTGACTGCTCATCAAGCAATTACTGACCGGCTCATCACAGAAGGAAAAGGGGATTAGACATGGAATTAAAACGAATCAGCAGAGAAGGGCAAAGAAAAACAGACTGACTGGATATTAATGCATCTAATTTCTGTCTTTGAAACGATGTGTAGCTCTCATTGTATTCTGATTTTTTCAACCCCCAAATTAATCCTTAGAGGACTGCCATGTGATTACAAATCTGTGTGATAATTATAATAGCTGCACTAATCCTGTTAATATGACGATTAAAACTTTTTGTATTTTGATCTTGATCAGCTGGGATCCTAGTCCCTCCTGTAAGATTAGATTGGTCATGGGGGGGTGCAGAGGTGTTTTCCAGCCGAACAATGACCCCTAAACATGCATCAAAGCAACGGCGGGACCGGTTGAAGTCCAGAAGAGAGCAAAGAGTGCCGGCTTGTGTGGCTTTTCCTTCTACAATCATTACTTCCAAATAACACTAAAATATCACAGGAGGGTGTAAGAGGCTGCAGGAGGCATCTGGAATACAGAAATCCAGTGAGAATGACCAGAGGAATGAAAGCCTTAATCACAAACATACCTCATAACGATGCATATTGATTTTCATTAAGTACATCAGTGTTTTTCCAGGATTCACGAAGAAAACTGGACTTTTGCGTCTATTATAAAGAGGAGTCACAGCTGCAGTGTGCAACGTATAAATGGTTTGATTATTCTTCTTCTGTGGAATGTCTGCACATTTATAGTTTTTCTGTCCAAAAGTTGCTATGAGAATTCCCTTCACATTTACATCTGCGAGTCGAAAGTTTGCCAAAGAAAAACTATCATTCAGACAAATAAGAGGCTGGTTGGAAATAACCACCTCAATTACAGCTGACGCCAGTGATCATCTTCAACTTACAGGAATCAATTAAAGAAGTAAAAGGTTAAAAAGTCAAAAGTTTAACTTGAAAATTGCCTTTAACAAAAAATAAAAAAAAGTTCTGTTCATTTATTGCTAAATATTTTTCAGATAATAGAATAAATTAATCATGTCTTGTGTAAATTCAAAGTTGCTTGAAGTTACAGAAGTGCATGGATAATTCCTGAAAGAAAAATAAATAACATTAATGTCAAAAGTAATCCATCCATCGGTCCATTATCTGTATCGCTTAATCCAATCCAGGGTTGAGGGTATCTGGAGCGTATCCCTGGAAACGCTGGGAGAGAGACAGAGTACACCCTGAACACGTTGCCAGTCCATCACAGAGCTGTCTAAAAGTAATTCATCATATATTATTTAAAATTCTTTACAGATTATTAAGTTCTGCTGTTGGTTTGATTGAACTGTTTTTGAGTTTTATGTTTTATGTTTTTTTTTATTTTTTATGTTTCCAATATTGTTAGTACAATAAAATAAAATCGACTAAGAAATTAGCAGCTATTTCATGTCCAGCATTATCTTTTTTTTTATCACAGCTATCTTATTTCCAAGATTTAAATAAAAAATGGTATAAGGAAGGTTGTAAAAGTTTCTTTATTCTCAGCTGCCTGATCAAACTGAGTCGCGCTGTTTACCTCCCAAATAACATAAATACATAAACAGAGGAGGTTAAAAGTGCAGTTCTGTGCATTTAATGTAGCTTTGAACCTTCAAGTTATTACTGAACCAACAGAAAGAGCCTGCTTTTATTAAACAAAGAAACAAACTATTCCCAGTGGATAGAATGTCATCAGTAGCAGAGCAGTTTTGTCACTGATACAGAGGGACACATGACCCCCCCCACACACCCCCATTTCAGTCCACGCTGATCTGACTGTACCAGATGGGAGTGACTTTTCCCCTCCCCTCACTGCAGGCCCTGTCACACGCAGCTGCAGGGACAAAGCAGCAGGGAGAGTGGGGGGGCAAGGCGATCAGCCCACAGGGTACTTAGAGTCAGGGAGATGAGCCACCACAGAGAAAACTAAGACTCTGACCCTTACTATTTATCTCCATCACCCCTCTCTTCACCGTTACTTACTCCAAAAATTATCTTCACTTTAAGAAGCTTGGGGGGTGGGGGGGGGGGGGGTGCCCTCCCTCAAGCTGTTGATTTGTCATTGTATGAACTTCAACCCATCACCAAGGTTGTGAAAATCTTGACTCATCCATTTGCAGCCTGTGTTGCTCAGATTTGCTCTAAAACCTTCACAGTAACAAGCACTGGAATCGTCTGAATTCTTACTGGTTTCAAAACTGGGGAGTTCATTTGTGGACTCTTGAGCTGCCTGTGCCCTGAAAGGCAGCACAAGTAATTTCAGCTTAATATCGTTTTGGCTTCTCAAAGCCATTTTTCATATCCCTCACATCCACCCACTCGTTCTGATAAATATGAACAAATGAATCAGAGTTAATGCTTTAAATCAAGTGTGTGTGACCAGCCATCATTAAGAGGTTCTATAGGGCTTCGCTCCTGCAAGCTCATTATAGTATTGTTCATAATTTATTACTGTTGACTCCCTAATGGCTTCTTAAAAGACTATTCCACTTGCTCTTTTTTTCTATAATAGCCACAAGTCAATCTGTTTAAGAGGCTGGGGTGCCAAACATTAAATATTTTCTCAGTGGTACATTGAGGACTCGGTTCCCATAAAGACAGAGATGGAATGTCAGTAGATTTAATGCTTTATCTGCAGCCCAAGCTCATGCACACGCATGGATGCAAATTAAATATGAGAAACAGAAAAAAGGAAGAGAATATAAAAAACGGGCTTAATATTAAGATAGATAAATATATCTTAGATAGTTTCATTTTAAACGAGGACAATATTACCACTCATGGAAATGAAACTCAATAGTGTGGCTTTATGTGTCTACTTGCTTGCTTTTTCCATCTGAAATTTGGTTTTCGATGACTTTCTGAACATCTGCTTAACGCACATCTGCAAAAATTACTTTAAACTGATGAAATTAAATGAAAAGGAAAATGACAACGTCAGCCTCTAACTGAAAACCCAGTGCAAACAATCTGCACAACTGTTTTATGTTCCACAATTTGTGCAACGTTCTTAATCACACAATCAGCTCCAGAACGGTTACACACAGCCAACTTTTTTCCATTGTATTTTCTTAATTCCATTTCATTTCATCAGATATGTTTGAGACTCGGCCGGCTTCAGATATCTCTGTCGGCCAAAGAGAAGAGAACTAGATCAAGCAGGGAAGCGAAGGTGAACATTTGTCCTTGCCGTCCCCCCACTAGCAGAGGATGTCTTAGATAATGAGAGGGGATAAATGGCTTAGTGGAGCCAACTCCAAACAGAACAAATGACTGCTCGGTTTGTTTGCAGAGAGCTCTTTACATAATAAAGCATAGAGAGGAGATGTGTGCTCGATTTGTGGATTAGATGGGATCAGAATGATATTACTCACTGGTGATATCTCTCCGGAGGAACCTTGACCGCATATTTCATTGCGGAAAAAAACTGTGCTTCTTCAAGTGTGGGGTTTTCCATGGTTTTCACATAAATCTGATGATGACATGCTTCGCTGTGGCTCATCAATCTATAGCAAGGCACACAATGTGATGCAACGCATCTGCAGCCACACTTAGGACTGCTCTTCAAGAAGAACACTAACAAAAGAGAGATTTATTTTTATAAACTTCACCTAAAGGATCAACAGGTTTTATCCCACGTGATCAATCAGTCCAGTGAGACCGTCCTTCTTTCAAAAACATGCTAATGTGGTATTTGTGCATACAGGCTGATGGCAGCTTTATTTATGCTCAAAAATAAGAAACCTCATGAAAGCAAAATGTGTGAAGCAAAAGATGGAGTCCTATATGGAAACAGATTTATGGTAAAAAAAGAGCATATTTCAGTTCTGTTGTACTTTTCTAACCACAACCAAGTATTTTTGCTTTCAAATTCAACACCAAGTGAGCTAAAACTAATCCAGTCACCTTTCCTTTCTCCTCATGAAGACCTGACAGCTACTATACGAAAGATAAAATACACCTCTCTGCTGTGCAGCTGAGATATTTATGTCAGAGACTTTCAAGTCAGATAGGACTTTCCTCTAATGCCACTGTGTACCGGCATGTGAGAAACGAGTGAGTGTGGCATATTATCTGTACTGGAGACAAAAGAAGAATCAGAAGAAGCTTCAAACTAACAGAATCAGTCAAAAATACAGTGATTACAACAAACATGGAAGCTGCAGGCAAACAAACGTCAACATTCAGCACGTAAGGCACAGAATGAACAAAACTAACAATAATGATAATAATCAGGGTTGTTTCTCCAAACTCCTGCTCTTCTTCTACAAAGCAGAAATTTCCAGTTATAATGTTTATAACTGGTTTTAGGTGTTGAGGGTTTATTTCTCTCATAAAAAAGCATTAAAAAACAATCTAATGGACATGATTTGTGCTGGAAAGAGGATTTCAATATCTACATGTTTAATCCAAGGTTAGAAAAACTTAACAGTACAAAAAGTACCAAGTTTTTAACTAAGAACTGCAGAAATTAATTCAACCCCCATTCACTGCAAGGCAGTGTCCCATTTCTGTGCCATGTGTGGATTCCACACACCCCTAAATCTGTCATCTTCACACACTACCAAAGCCATCGACAAGAAGCAAGGAAAATGGTCAGAGTGGGATAAAAATTGCTGCAGTCAGAAATACCTATGAATTCTCACAGCATTATACAGTAAAATGTATAATGAAGGCCAGGAAATATATATATCAAAGCTAGCTGATTCAATTTCAATTTTTCATGCAACTGTTTGTCAAAGAAACATCATGAAACCACACATTGTTGGTGGGTTTCCATGCATCCTAGACCTGCCAATACATTACGTGTTTATGCCTGAGGCTGTTATTATTCATACTTCACTACTTTTGCCCATACTCTTCCAGGAGGTAAACAAACTGTATGGCAAACAGCGATGTGAATGGAAGCAATGGCATTTGGAAGATGCAGGAGATTAAAAACAGACACAGCTACCTCCAACTCTGACAATATAACTGATGAGCAGCAAGCCTCTGCACATAGAATACTTTGTCATGAGTGACATCTTCATTTTACCATCAATTCCTAAAAGAATAACCATGATGTCCCTAACTAAGACGTTTAAAGCACTGCTCAAGCATGCCGGCACACAGCATACTCCACTACTTATTCTATCCTGTAGGCTTCAGACCTGAATTAGAAAATGACTGCACACAGGCCTCTCAGGGGAAGAGCAGATACACCGGTCTGTCTTTGCTCTGAGACTTCCCATCCAGATAATGACTTTACATTATTATTTTCATCCTTCTCACAGCCAGCGAAGGGCGACTGTGATTGAATCCAAATCAATCTGTCAGATGGCTAAGCTTGAAAAGCTGATTGTGTTTTAGCAACACACAGCGGAGAGCCAGATTCATTTACCAGACAAATCAGAACCTTGAAAGTATCAGAAAATGCAGAGAGAAATTGAGTCTGGGGCTAGATTTCCATTCAACGACAGTTTAATTAGATCTCTAGCCTCTAAGTGACTTTCTAATTTTTCAATTAGTAATCAACATTAGATTTGTTTCCTGGGAGAAAATCGCATTCAGACTTGCTAATCTAGAACGAAGAAGCAGATTTAGCTGTGACAAGCCAAGGAGGGAAGTATTTGGAATCATTTTCAAATGTTTAAGTGTCTAATCTTTGCGATAATGATTGATTTGACAGAACAACATGAGGTACATTTCAATGCTGGCCAACTCGCAGACTCGCCTGAATGCCTGGCTTATAGTGGTGAAAACCTCGGCTCTTAAATAGCATCACAGAAGTCATTAACACTATTAATTAACTTATGATTATGGAACAGAGAGATTTCAATCATCATTTTCTATAAACAAGCAATGCTAAAGGAGCCGATAAAATCCTGTTTCACAAACAATTCCAGCAAGAATCTGCCGGATTTTCTGGCATGAGAATAAATGGATCGGCTGCTGAGATGAATGTTAGGCCTCAGCTGTAGAAAAGCCTCCACCTGGGTCAGGAGCGCCTCCTCCAGTTAGGCCATTCGGAGCAGGGCACCTCCCTTGAGATTGGAGGGCCAATTACAGCACACACTAATTCATAGCAAGTCGGTAATGAAGTCCCAAATCTCATCAACTCTAATTAGACAGAATGGATCTCTGAAAGGAGGAAAATGAAGAGGGAGGGATAGAGAAAACAGAGGAAATGAGAGGATAAGGAGTACAAAGATATTTAAGATTATTGTGGAGAGAATTATTTGTCCCCTTTCAAGATGTTCAAATGAGACTTTGATTAAAAAGTGCACATGGTGTTTATGTTAAATGTGTTTTAGGATTTTAGTGAGCATCATATTTGCTAACAAGAACTTGCCTCTTGCAAAGTTTATTTGGCTTCAAAACATTTTTTGTACATGTCTGTGATTTGCCATGGGAGGTGTTACCAGTCCAGAGGGTAATAAAGGCAATGTACGGTATATTTTCAGAAGGGATTGCTGTCTCTTTGCAGTAGACCTCCCACAGCAACTAATACATGCTTAACAACTCCTTACACTGCTGATCGGGTAGCAGTGCTAAGGGAAGAAGCTATCATTTTAATTGGATTACGGAACACTGGGGTGATTTCAGTGCTGTTGACAGAACAGACTTTTCACTTACCCCGTGCTACATTCAAGGGCATCCAAATGGATTATGATCTCAGTATGGACTAAAACTATGCTAATACGGGGCAGAAGTGTAGCTGAGGATATGCGAGTGCAAAGGAGGGAAGTAGATAAATCCCTCATTAGTCTGTTTGCATTTTGGTGGCCTGTGTTTGGAGAAGGCTTCCGCCTGCAGGGGATTGAGGAGTAGACTCAGGTGGTGAGATCTCCTTTGGGAGTAGCAAATTTTAGAATAACACAATTTAAATGTTTTGTCTGGGATAGCAAAGCCAGTGATTATCCCACAATCACAAGGTCAGTATAGTTAATCCCTGGGGGATGTGGTACATTTGAACTTTTTGGACTCTTCAGAGATGTTCAGACTTTAACACATTTTAAAAGATATGATAATTTATCCCGATGGGTTTCTAATGACTCCAGACAAACCGCTAAATTTAAGGTTGTTGGTTTAAGGTGTACTTGTCAGCTGCTCATACAATGCAATACTGTTGGAAGATGGCAAACAGAAAAAAACTTTAATTCAAAAGCAGAGTTGATATAAACCTAAGGCCAGTTCATCAAATACTCTCAATTGGGCTATTTAGATTTCCTTCAGGGGCCAATTTGAGGCCTGCTTTGTTTGGAGATATTGCACAGCATTATTCATATACAGTAATTATATTGCAACACTATAACATGACAGTAATCTTGGAAGGAGTGATGGTGATGTGTCCCAGTCATATCTGTCTCAGCAAACATATTCCCATTTGGTCTAGTTAGATGCAGGAAAATTGCCTTGAAGAACCCATGGCAAATAACAGCAATAAGGCGGTGGAGATGGATAGCTGTGGTGGAACGAAGGGTTCTAACAGTAAACAAAGCCATGCATTACAGTAATGTTGCTATGTGGGATTGCCACACCAGCACCAACAATGACCAAGCTGAAGTTATTAAAGGGTGAATGCAGTGCCTCAACCTTTATGCAGAGAGAAATGTGGAAAATTATGCAGAAGGGTTTGAATATTTTATATTACCATTAAAAGTTTGGTAGTGTTAATGTCTCTGTTAAAATTAAGTTTACCAGGAATTTTTTTTTACTTCAACATAATCATCTTTTTTCATTTCAGTTTAGCTTAAGTGTTTAATGGAGAATTCACATTCTTTTATGCCTTATGACAGAGATAACTCCAACAAATCTTTGGCCACATTGCAGCTGTGTCGCTGTATATATCCTCATTTCTGTGAGCAGTTAACTGTACAATGAAAATAGACCATAATCTTACAAAGAGCTGCATGGTTAATTTCCTAAATTCATAGTTTTGTGACTTTTACAATCTATTTTACTGCAGCTGCAAGATATATCTCACACGACAGTGGGAGTTGCAAAAGTGCAATGGACATAACTGCTTCCACAATGTAAGAGTGCAGCTGAGGAAACGCTTTAGTCCTGCTGATGTAGTTTTATTAAGTATAAAACCACTGTAATAAACAGCCTTTCTTTCCCTCAAAACACATTGAACAGTTTAGTTTTAAAGGGGTCATTTATGCATTTTAAGGTAAAAAGTAGATGTTAAAGACTAGATATGTGCACTGAGTGCATTTAAAAGAGCTAATATGTTTAAGTATATGAGAAAAGATGCATGAACATAAACCTGAACTAGGCTACAAGAGTATCCGCATATTTCTTATCCTTACATCTGTGACTAAATGTGAAAATCAAAAGAGAATGGTAGTGCAAAGCCTTTGGTGCACATAAGCACGTAGATTTAAAAAGTTAATATTTCAAAGGGTGAGGAAGGAACATCTTTGCATCTTTGCAAAGATAAATTGATTATTTCACAACTGCATCATCTCCAGACAGGAGAATTACAATTTTTTTAACTTCACACTGACTGAACTGTGTAGAATATCCATCTTTTGATTTGAATCCAAATTAAAAGGAGATCAGGTTGAGACGGCTGAAAAAGCAAAATATAAATTGTGTGTGTGAGCATGAGTGCACAATGATGAAAATGTATCCATTTTGTTGATCTGTAAAGTGCTTTCTACTTGCTCCCTGTCCTTATAACAATAAAGTAAGGAGCCTTGTCTGCTATTCTTGACATCCTGCCAAGAAATCAGTTTGTTTCACAATGTCCTCCACCTTCATGTGTGTTAGATTGTCCTTCTCCAATAAAAATAGCCTAATGGACTGTATTTTATACAACCAGTCACTATTTGCAATTGACTACGTGCACAATATGCCGGCGGGTTAAGTTCTGACGTCGAGTGTGCGTGCGAGTACTTCCGGTTTATTCATTCTTTCATTGATTTGTTCGGGCATTTAACTTTGTCCACAAAATATATTCCCTAAAATATATTCATGTTATCATCAAGCCGTACATCAACAATAAAACAAAACGTGCACATGCTTTAATGTTTGATTTATATTTCATCTTAAGTGTTTGCCAAGCCAAATGATATTCTTGATGAACGTGCTGCTGTTTTTTATAAATAAAATATAAACACATTCACTCTCAGCAATTTTCTCCCACCCTGCCTCTCTCTCCCTGCCTGTTTTTTCCTGAAAATGTACTTATAATCACCACAACAGAGTGGTAAAGATGACGAGCCTGTCAAAGACGAAGGAGTCTGGGATTGGATTGAAAGATATTAAAGGTTTATTAAAATTAAAAGAACAAAAGGTAAAATACAAAGTTGCAACAATGGAGAAGGTTGGACAGAGATCTGTTCAGGTCAGAAGTCTGCAAGCTTCTGACCTGTGTACCAAAGAGACACGAGTTTACAGCTGGCACATTGCTGGAGACATAACATCTATGAAATTATATTCTTGTTTGTATGATCATAGTGTTCCTGGATAGAGCTGTACCAGACACAAGGATGTATTATACTTTGTACGCCATAAAAATATGTAACCAGAAAATTCCACAACAGGAGTTTTAGGGCCATGCTGACAACAAAAAATGTGGAGGATTAATTTTCTTTTTTCTTTTTGGATCAGGACATTCGCTGCATTCAATCATGGCCAAAAATAAATTTTGTTAGTTCCTTCTCATTGCTCCTAAAAGACACAATCATATTTCATCACTCATCTACATTATTCTTCTTATT
>JBAMHX010000015.1:3623246-3635441 GCA_037177515.1 Pseudomugil tenellus
CAAACACACACATATATATATATACACACAGAGAGAGAGAGAGAGATGTAAAAACCTTCATTTGCAATGTGATCAGCTCCCAACAGATCAGCTCTGTTATCACATAATCGTATAGGGTCTTCTGTATGTGTGTGTCAGACGTTTTGGTGCTTATGTGTGAACAATCATTAGTTTACATTTGAGACATTGCTTGTATGTGTACGTGTGAGTTGATTTTACGTGTGTGCAATTGATTATGAGCAGTAATCGCATGATTTAAGAGCTGTGTGTGAGAGCTAAGAATGCATTCTGTCATATATGCACCTCATTGTCAACTGAGTTTCAGATGTCAGGAGTCAGGATTTGGCATTATTGAACATGAAAGCATAAAGTAATGCCAGCCTGCCTTTATCCAGTGATCCACTGATGCAGCCAGCTACAGGTGAAATGGTGATGGATATTTTCTTGGTACATGTTGAGCCCCTTCGTCCCATCTAAACAAGCCATTCTACCTACTGTTGCTGAGCATGTCCATCCTTTTATCATCAGAGTGTAACTTGTTTTGGTAGATCCCAGCAGGAGGATGCACCATGTCAAAAAGATTGAATCATCTCAAGCTGCTTTCTTGAACATGACAATAAGTTGATTGTCCTCCAACAGCCTCCACAGTTACCAGATTTCAATTCAACAGAGCAGCTCTGGATGTGGTGCAACAAGAAATTTCTCTTCATGGATGTGCAGTCGGCAAATCTGCAGCCACCGTGTGATGCAGTCATGTGGGTCTAAATCTCTCAGAAATGTTTTCAGCACTTTAATCATTGTATGAAAACAAGAATTAAGAGAGTTATGAATGACTGTATGTGTATGTATATGTTTATATTTGGGATCTTAAGCTGTAAAATGTGAAGTTAGGAAGATTAAAATATATTTCACTGTATTTCCCAAAGTTTATAATTACTTCATTCAATGTTCATCAGTGAGTTATGTTCATAATATCAAGCTCAGCATCTACTATATCTGCACAGAGATGAAATTAGAGCTTAGATAAATTTTTTCAGTAGCCAAGAGGTTTTTCTATTATCTTTAAAAGCCTCCATCTGACTGGCAATAAAACGTCACGGCCATTGAATCTGTACTGAAGTTCTTTCGGGTTATTGCTATTATCCACTCATAGATCATGTAGCTCATGTTAGTCTAATGTTCATTTTGAAAGATTCAGATCATCTCTTTTTCTGTAATTATTCTAATTATCTCTCTCACAGCAGTAGAAGAAGATAACTGAATAGAAAATCTTTTTGGTTTACACTGCAGTCAGGCCAGGTTTGCCACTCCACTTAAGCAGCATCGTTATGAGTAGCCAGACAGAAGCACATCCTTCTCTATGATCTTAATTAACTTCTGCTCTCCTGTGAGGACACCAGCTGAATAAATCTCAAGGACAATAGACAATAGATTAATTCATTTATTTACCAAGGAAATGAAGCTCAGCAATTGCTAATACGGGCATCAGCTCTCCCTTAGCCTCGCCTCGCATGAGCCCTCTTTGGCTGACCCTGTTAAAAAGACCTGCTTTTGTTACAACTACATCAGTAGAGCAGGTTTGGAAAAGGTGGTAGACGCATCTTGTAAAATCCTTTCTTTATTTGAGTTTTCATTTAATAGAAAACCCAGATCTCTGCTTGAGCCTCATCTCTACTGAGTGTTAACATTTTCCAAGATGCCTTCCTCATCTTTACAAGACCAGAATCTTCAACCAGCTGCAAAGCAATAACAACGATAAAAATAACAGTATTCAGTCATGCACTCCCTTCTGCGCCTTACATATAGCGTCCCATCTTCTCACAATATAGCACAGTGCTGCAATCAAAAGACCAGTTAAAAATGCTTATCAAGGACAACCACAAAGTTTTATGTGAACAAATAACTCCATGTATAAATATGCTAATAAAGCAGTCCACAGATTTGCTGTGGCTATGATTACATACCCCGGGGGTGTGAACCAAATAAAGAGTTTTAAAAAAATGTCAGCCTCCTCAGTAATTTAATACTCGCCCAATCTGTTGTACGTTTGCTGGAAGCTTCAGCAGAGGTACAGTCGCTGCTGCTCTGTGTGCAGGAAACATCAGAGAAATGGCTTGTTTTCCTCTACATACATGGGCATGATGAAAATTGCCTCCTTCAAAGACCCCTGTGAAGAACATTTTCACATTCCAATGCCTTTATCTTTTCCTTTGAATCCCGTGAACGCAGGGTGGGGGAAGGCGGTTAGAATGGTCGGGGTGGTTTGGACTTTGCATGGCGAGTGGCGTTTGATGCGCTCACCACCGTGTGTTTACACTGATCAATGGAACAAGACAAGAAAGCTGTTGGCAGAGCTGTGCTGCACCCCAGAGTGAGATGACAGTTGGGTCGGCCAATGGGACAGGAGGTAGGCTGGGGTTAACAGTGGTGCTCCCATTTATCTCCTCCCTCTCTTTTCTTTTTGCCTTTGATTTTTGTTGACCAGAATTGACTTGGGGACATTGCTCAGCAATGGATCTTTTTATTTCCACTTTGCTACAAAGTAAGATGTGAGAAGTCGCCTTAAAGTTGCGGTTTAGCTTTGATTATGTCACAAGTTATTACTGCACAGGGGTGTATGATGGCTAACCCACAGGGACACAGCTGCATTAGTGGAAAACAAAATATCTTCTGTACAGAACAGGAAGATTCTCAGCACCTGATTATGAAGAAAAAAGAAATTAATATCCAGATGGATGCAGACAGTTGTTGCCATTGAGATGTTTCATTTTTCCAATGTTTGAATGGATGGACCCAAATAATTATAATCATTCATTACCTCATCCCGCCATATCTGTCTGACATCCTCCGCAGCGCCACCCCATCCTGTTCCCTTAGATCTTCCTCCTCTATGCACCTTGCTGTGCCCCCTGCGCACTTCAGCACCATGGGGGGCAGAGCCCCAGCTGGGGAACTCTGCTGCCAGACCCACCATCTTCAAATCCAGTTCAAAGCTCCTTACTCACCGTAACCACATCGCTGCAAATTTACCTCGCAGTTCATCCATTTTTGTCTTGTTTTCCTTTTGTTTGCTCGTATTTTGTGTGTCTTTTTTAAAATGTTGTTCTCTTTATTTTTCTTATAGGTCTTTAGTGTCATGTTGTTAAAGAAATGTATTTTTTTCATTGATCATATTAAACCTACTGAGATGTGGCCACGCGATTTAACGTTCAGTAAACTCTGTTGCAAAAGGAGTGTCAGCCATGTCTCCATCAAAACTTTTCAGTAGTTAGTTAAAACAAAGGCAGTGTAAATTTATCTGAATGTAAACAATTCCACATTGTTCTATAAGTGTGTGATGGAGATCAGCGTCTGGTTTCACCCAAATACTGTAACGCCAAACAAGGAATAAATTATGGCATTCTTAAGAAAACATTTTTTACTGACATCAGCAATAGGAGCCAGCTGACCCAAATGTCCAGGGATGAAGGTATGTACCAGGACAGAGAGTCCAGGAAGTCTCTGGGGGGGTGAATGTGATTTAGAGATGGTGTGCACTGTTTACATGGCCCGCCTGAAGGGATGCTCTTCTGCTGGCAGGAGAACATGGTTAGCATGGGAGGCACGTTGCTGCGACCCCTTTTCCCTCTCTGTGTCTCACTCTCCCTCTTCCTCCAGCTGCTCAGGGGCATTCGATGGTCTGGGAAAGATTAATGCATCTTCAACAGCATGCCGTGAAATCAAATTAGTGTACTCTGATCCAAAGACACGGAGGTCTTAGGCCAGGGCTACAGCAGGGACAATTCCTCAATAACCTACAGCTTTTTACCCCCCATCCCACCCCCTCCTGCAGCTTCAGTCTGTTGTTTATTTAAATAGCTGACATGCATTAGTTGTGACTTTGTGTTTTCTTTAATACCTAATAAGTTCTGTGTGTTATTGATTTACAGAATTCTCCCAGCTTGTTAGTGTTTTCTTAAGCAGTGTTTTCTGACCTGACAGTGTGTCTGCATAAATATGAAAAGCAATGGCTCTTATTGCAATGTCACTTTGCATTATCTCAAGCATGCACACCTATGTTATTGCAGGTTTCTATCAAATTCAGTGAAGGATAAACACCTTTCCAGACACAATATGTGGTTAAAATTGGATTTGCTGGGGGAAATAAGGGGATTATTACTACTTCAGTGTTCTGGTTCTGTACACAGTTTTGTATTTGATCTTGTAATCGAGCAAGCAGAGATGGAGTCATTCACAGAGTAATAATCTGAAGACGTTGCTAATGATGAAGTGCAAGAGTAGAACACGTGGAACACTACCTGTCCTTCAATAAAGATATTCACAACTCCCACTGTGCACTTTTAACCTGTAAGTCGTGTGGTGCAAACTGCATGGGTCAGCTTATAGTTATTCTTCTGTATCAGTCATTGCCATTCTGTTGAGCTCCGCACCCCCACAACTGTTTCCAACATTATTGGCCTTGTGATTAGTGCTGTCTGACCTGTACTCTCCCACTGTGAAACAGTTGAAATGATGCTATTGTTTTGTAAATGAGATTTACCCTTGAGGTGCTCTGATGCAGTAATGAATCTGCACATCTCGGAAAAAAATGAAGGGATGGATGAAAAGTTATGTTTGCACAATATGAAGCCAGACATGAATTTTTGACCTGCTGAATGGGATTGGATTATGCCTAATTGATCTTACAGTTCAAAGGATAATCAAGACAAGCTAAGCCATAATGGTTATTGACATTCTGATCAAGTTTACAACAAGTCAATACAGAGGTGCTGCATGTTTAAACAATAAGGAGCAGGTATGACTCAAAGGAAGATGATACACTAATTCACCAACTATCACTATAGTTAAAAAACCCTCATCTTTAAAACCCCAGTTTGATTGTTTTAATGCCAATTTTGTTCTAAAGTTCCAGTATGTAACATGTACAGTAACAGCACAAATCAAATGTATTAAAAATAACAAAGTTTACATTTCAGCAGTCTTGAGAAAAAGAATCCGTTTTTGTTACCTGTAGAATCCAGTTGTCCAACTAATGATTCTTCTTTTACTATTTCTGCCACATCGCTTACATGTTTCTTTAGAGATGAACCAACACCTCCTCAAGAGTGACCTTTTGCATTTTTTATTTGTCAAAAATCATATCCTAAAAGTCAGATTCATGCTTTTACAACCCAATTCAGATAAAGTTGACTTTCCCATTTCTAGAAAATGAAAGATTTGGACAAAGACTTGGCAGAAAGACATATTTTCCATACGTTTCTGACCTGAAAGAGGCAATAAGCAGAAATACATCATTTCTAAATTGCTTTGAGAACATCTAGTGGTGTAATTTCATCTGAAGTATAGCATGATGTAACACACAGTCTCACTGTGCTGAAGTCCAGAACTGTGTTAACCAGCCAGTCCGGCCACTCCATCATGTGCGTTCATGTGAATCACCACCTCTTCTCGCAGCCCTCCACCTTCCTTCCCTATAAAATGCCCCAGCAAGCCAACAATTGCATCACATATTTTTAAAGCAAAATGGCAGAGAACAGCAGAAAATGCTCACCTAAAGATGATCAGGGTCTGGCATTATCTCTGAAAACAATTAGGTTGTTGGAGAAAAAATTGTCTGATAAAAAAAAGGGACATAACACGGCCTTGTAATTCCAAATTAGAGAACACTGGGAGATGTCAAAGGGGCAGCAGTCTGACTCAGAGTGGGCTCTTCTTCTCCTGGACAGAAAAGTAACAACATAAACGTTGCAAGCTACTTCCACATGTTCCACTACACTGTAGCATTGTTTTGCTTTACACACTGCATGCCATGCTTATAGTGGTCTTTAAATGTCTTTCACTGTCTGATGGAAGACTGATATTCTTATCCATCCATCAGAACATGCCTGGTTGTTTCAAATTTCTCCTTTTTCATCTAGGGCAGCTGAAAAACCCACGGTGTATCTTTACCATTAGCTCTGCAGATTCCTGTCAGTTGCAAGTGCAGTTGCTTTTAAATGAATATCTTTTGTGTACTTTTTGTTGCATAAGTAAAGTCAAAGCATGACGCCAGTCATTCTGGTTCCAGACGGTAGCTCATGAATATTCTCTGTTGTATCATTTGTATGGTGTCTGTGTTAAACCCAACACAGCTTTGTTCCTTCAAGGAATCACAGGAAAAGCACAATCAAGAAACAAATCCTGTCACTTCCTGCTGAGATTTGCACAAAGAGACAAAAAAATCCACTTTAATGTTTGGATTTGTGTACAGTAAACATGCTTTATTACTGAAAATCCTTTTCAGTTACTACATATTATATAAGAAATGCTTGCAAACCTGCTTCATTATTTTAGTTTCAGCATATTCTGTCGGGGGAGGGTTCCTATTCACTAGGGACAAAGTTAATGTGCCACTTGTGACATTTACAAAGTGCACACGAATTGTTATATTAGCTGCGGTTGCACATGCTGGTGAAGATGGTGGTAATCAGTCTTAGCTAAGGCAGGTGCGATAGGGCACGCAGCAGGCCTAACAAAGACAGATTGGGACCTGCAGGGCACATAGCCATAACCAACAGATCCTCTCACACACTCCTGCTTAAAGCTCTGAAATGTGACTGTGCATGGATCACTGCTGACAGGATAGAGATACTGCACGCAGAAAGCATAGAGGAGTCATGCAAGGCACTGTCAACTTCTAAAGATCAGACAGCTTATGTGGAAAGGAGGTGCAACATTGGAATGAACAAAATTATAGCAAAAGTGACCAGCAAGTTAATTTAGTGCAGCAACGAACCCTTCGGGTGAAAATAAAAGAAAAATTTCAAGTCGTCTTAATGTTTTTTGGCCACATGTTGAGACAATTTGATGATCATTTTTTGTAAATCCAAATTACAGGCTAAAAAAGGCTTTGTAAATCCAACAAAGACATCTGTCGATGCCCCTTCAATACCCTTCATCTGAGGTGAGCCCCAGTTTAAGATTCAAAACATGTACGTTTGAACCAGCCTCTGGACAAGTGCACACATCCTGTGCATGAGATTCTCTTTACCCTATTGACTGAGGATGAGTCTGTCACCGGATCCGGATTAAAGTCTTAAGACTATCTATAAAAAGGGGGCTGGGCGATGAGGGGGGAACTTGTCAGAGATTTGTTTGCTGTCAGGCTCTTGTTAGAGCCAATAGAAGGTATTGCTGCAGAATAGCAAAAGCTTCGATTTCTTTTTGGGCTCCAAAGTCGTCTCAAGATCACGCTTCTGTCTTGCTACAGTTACAATAAACTAAATTGATCACTGACGTTTTTTTACCTTTTATTGTTTGAAAGTGGTGTTGTGTTAAGTACTTATGAAGAGTTCTCTGCAGTTGGAGGTTAACCAAAGCAGGCAGGAAAATCAGAAGGAGTTCTTAAGGGGTGGGGGGCTTATTCTGAATGATATCCACATAAACTTGAGCATTTCTTTGCTAAATTTGTATAATTTATTCTTTTCTGCCTGAGGAACATCTGTTACTCAGAGGTGATGCAATTCTTCATGAAGGTATCTGTGGCTGTCTCAGCATCAGCTTTCAGCACACCCACCTTTTCAGTGAAGATGCTCAGATGCAAAGTCAAGACAAAGAAGCTAACATTTTGACTCTGAGGCAACACTTTCACCAAATGATGGTTGCAAACTAACAAGAGTTGATTCAGATTTTTGTCCACTATGACTTTGTCCATAGCTACTGTTTGTCTTTTCCAGATCAGAGCAAAGCAAAATAACCATCTAAAATGGCCCATATACGTATATGATGTCTTTTGTAGTGTTACAATCCTATTTTGAGGATCTGACACAAACCTGGATGTTGTTGCAAAGTTTTACTGTTCAGTAGAGGCCCGGCATAACTTGGACTTTTTGCCCTGCAAATAGACGGTTTACATCTGATGTGTAAATTAATTTATTTTTAAATATGCAATGGAAAAATTGTGGATTTTTCATGGAAACACTGTAGGGTAAAGAAGACCCTTAGAACTCCAACAAACCCACAACACCACTGTACAATGTGTAGCACCTATTTATATTTAGTAGTAAAAAAAAAAATGGGAAAAGAAATTACTTTGAATGTCAGTTCAGACACACCTGTAATGATGGAGAGCCGGAGCCAAAGGGAAGGTTAACAGGATTTATTATAAAGAATGAGGAGTGATGAACCAAAACCTGTATGAAAGGTGGAGGAGTCCAGGAGGGATGCAGGGATGAGGAGCAGGAAGGCAGCACGTGGAGAATCCAGAATAACAGAGAACAGGGAACAGGGAAGCCAGGAGACACAGGAACTAACATGGGTGTTGAAACAATCATACATTCAATGTCCGACAAAGGAGTGACTGGTGAGCTGAGGGATTTAAAGCTGTGAGTGAATCAGGAACGAGTCTGATGGCAGGTGATGGTGATTGGGCTGGTAGAGTCAGAGCAGGGCATAACAACACCTAACAAAAACATAAAACATAAGTTATTTTAGTAAAGTTTTTTTCACAGAAGCACAGTTTTTTCTGATAAATGCATTTTTCTGTCATTGATCTGTTGCACCTTTAAGCTGCTAATCAATGTACTTAGCTAGGTGTAATCTTAAATCACCATACAGCCACTCAATGACTAAAAGCAATATTTTACTCTTGCAGAAGAGCTACACAGCTCTAAAGTGTCTTAAAGGGTCCACAGTGTTTAAACTTTCTTGTGTGTAAAACATCATTCTACAATAAGATATGTAGTGTACTAGGGAAAACTCTTAACAAGCTGCACATCAGTTTGGCGACAAGGCATATACAGATAACTAGCTAGCATGCAAAATATTGTAAGAGCTGTTGTGTTATTGTTCTGCGTCTGGTGTTATGTTCTCGTGAGGCGAGAGAAAGAGCGGGAGTAACTCTGAAAGAGTGGGTTGCTGTGGCAAAAGTTCTGATAAATGTTCTGCGTGAGCTGTGGCAGAAACAGCAGCTCTTGTTCTAAAGCCTGTTAATAAAAGAAGTCAAAGAGAGCTGAGTCGTCTGGCTGCTTACCTGTAAGTTCAGGGCATTACAATATTATCTAACCACAAACAAATAATTACACAGCTCAAAAATATACTTTAATTAGGAGAAAATTCCTCCTTTATGATGAAACATGCACTTACAGTCAAATAATTTCCAAGACACAAGAGTTGCAAGAAGCAGCTTTAGACAGTATCTGCTCAGCTAGCTGCCTTTATTCACTAAAAAATTATGCTAGCTCCCAGTTTCTATAGAACCATAGTAAAAAAAAATCTCCTCTCGGTGGTCACTTACAAGATACTCAACAATCAAGTCTAAGCAAAATGAAATTGCCTTTCCTTGCTTCACAACCCCCACTTTGAAAACAAAAAGAAAGAGAACAATCCATTTAGCCAATCTAATATCGGATGCAGTCACAGGATTTTATCAACTAAGAGCTCATGGAAGTTAACTACATATAAAATCACAACCAAAAGAAAACGTCTCTACGGTGGCCGGGAAGTGCAAAACAATATTACATCAGTTGAAACACCTTTACATTTTGGCGATGCAAAGTTACACTTAGTGAAACACTTTTACTTTTTACATACACTACCAGTCAAAAACTTGGGCGCACTTTGCTATTGGATTTAATGAGAAAGTGTGTCCAAACCTTTGACTAGTATCGTACGTGTGCGCGTATGTGTGTAAGGCCGCCCAGTAAGCCCATACGTCTCCACTGGCAAACAGCGACGGTGAGGCATCTAGCCTCTGTATATGTGTATGCTCTAAATGTAACTCCTCACAATATTACTTCCGGGTCATATCTTTGTAAAAGTGTTTCATTAGATGTAAATTTGCGAAAGTGTTTCAATGTATGTAATATTTGTTTTGCACTTCCTGACCAAATGTTTCAGAGTTATGGCCAAATAAGATGAACATGTTGCTTGGTAAACACCATGTAAGTCCACACACCTGCGGTGCATACTCATTCACACAGTATTATTCTCTTATATAAAACTCTGACCAAAGTCTTAAATGAATGTGAAGTCTAAGATAAAAGATGCTCTGAAGTCATGTAATCTTTACCAGCCTTTTCCTTCTTAATATAACATCATAACTCCTTTAAAAGCTTTTAGATATTACATCTACTTCTGTTTGCCTTGATAAGAGATTAAATGTTTCCTGTGTCCCTGTGCAAACAACATGCTAATGAAAGGCCACCCAACTGGCTTCATACTGGGCAAGAGCGCCTCTGGAACCCACATGCAGATTACCTGCCTGTCGACCTGTTCCTAATTATTATTCATGTTTACAAACTTTCATCTCATGGGACAGGCTGCAGAAGCAGCTGCATGCGAGATGAGCAAACAGTGGCTGCAGTGGCATACAGGAGTGGACATGAATTTATTCATGGCAAAAAGAGCCCATCCACGCAAGGGCCCCTGTGTCTCCTTTCTGACTCCCTTGAGAGAAGACATTTATGAAGACATTCCATGAAAATCTAAATAACAACATTATCATTCCAAACAGCAACCGCTTGCGTCATGTCTGCATTTGTTACCGTGCCAACACTGCACCCAACGACCCAAACCCACCTCACCACTGCCGCAATTTACTAAATCCGATGGATGTAGCCAGGCAGGGTCAGGGAGAGTTCAGCATCTGCGTTTCCCATGGGATATTTGGAGAAGCGCTTAGCGATAGCACGTTTTACACCAACTCGTCAGTCAGAGATGCCTCCATCCGCCTCCCACAAAGGCAGGAATCAAAAGCTGACTCACAGCTATGCTCTGTACCAATTCCTGTCCCAGTGGACCTCTCTTTTACACTCTCACACACACACACCAGTCACACCATCAAAGGCAGAAAGACAAATAATGGATGCATCCAGACTCAGAGATCAATATGTGTATGGGATCTAAGCTCGCACAGTCATTTGTTTTTCTACATTGAAGCCACATTTTTCACTTGTGTAACTTTATTTTCGCTGGTACTTTCAGGTGTGTCTCAAAAGCAGTTCCAAAGCTGTCTGTCTTTTGCAGTTTTCTGTGACACACTCCAGGTATCTGTGAAATCAGCTCGGCTTAATAAACACAAGCACACTGTCAGCAGCTTCATAACTGATGGCAGCTGCATGCGCTGTCAGTTTTGTGTCAGTCAGTTCTATCAAAACACGAAATGCAGTACAATTACAGCGTGTTGTCAGTGTTTGATGAGGCATTAAGACAACAAAATAAGTTGTCAAACTGAGGCTCAGCCTGCTCAGATGTTGTCTACATGACAAGTAATAGATGACGCCTGCCTTTGCTCCCCTCATAAAAGAGCTGCAGACCACACATCCTCAAATGTAAAAACAGTGAAAGAATGGAGCATCTTTATTTGATTAATCGATCAAACGTTATTTTGTGGGGCTAAACTCAGCATAGATTCAAAAAGCCCTACACACAAAGGGCAAATTATTTTTGTTTGTGGCAGTCATTAGTTAAAAGGGTGATTAATGCACTAATGACTCATTAGAAGCGATCATTCCGGGGTTGCAGTGTGCCTTCTCAGCGTAATTGACCTAAATTAATCTAGCCTCCGTAGGGCTTGCCTTATTCTTCCATTTTCTGACCATAGCTTGCCTGGTTTCCACCCAGCAGCTGAAGCTGTCCAGTCGGCCAGCGCTGCGGGGTCAGGTGGAGTAGATGAAACCCCAGGAGAATGGAGGGAAATGAAGGGAAGAAGGAAGGTCTCCGAAGTAATCCTATGCTCCCAAAACAAATTGGCTCCTGCCTCCCATCTTAGCGCTGCAAGGAAGTACCACTGGGAAAAGAATCAATTCCACCTGACCTTCCAACTTAATCACTAATCGCTCCACTGGCACTCTGGTGAGACCTCCAGCACTGTGAGACGATGTAGGGGGCAGGGCCAGTGCCGGTCCAAATGTCAGCAGAGAGCTACTGTAAGCATTTTTAACTAATTTAAAAGCAAAGATGTCAGATGTTTTAACAAAGAATCAGTTTCAGATCTCTTCATTGCTGTCTTCATCATGACTGATCACAACATATGCACATTTTGACAGTTTTGTTTTCGGGGGAAGAAACTGTTTTCTTTATACATGAAAGTATTAGTGTGCCTCTGATCAGAACAAATCCACCCAAAAGACTATAATGCATAATAGAATAGAATAGAATAGAATAGAATAGAATAGAATAGAATAGAATAGAATAGAATAGAATAGAATAGAATAG
>JBAMHX010000015.1:3637274-3668077 GCA_037177515.1 Pseudomugil tenellus
GTTCACACGCTCCACCGTCATTCCCTTGATGTGGATGGGAGTGTGCGAGTCAGCATTCCTCCTGAAGTCCACAATGACACATTACATCCTGATTTTACAGACATGACCAATATTACTAAAGCTGATGATATGACTTTCATGTTTTTATTGTTTCCTTTATAAACAATGTATATAAGACAATGAGTTTCAACAACCCCACCCACCCAGCTTCCTACACAAACAGGGGTCATAATTGATGACAATGCTATATAAAATATACATTTTGTGCATTTCCTTTGTCTTATGAAGTCTTCAGTTTTACTGAGTAGTTCATAATGATGCCACACACAGTCTCAGATTAATGGTAAACATAATTTTCTCCAGATTCAATAAGTGTAGAAGATCTGGTGGCATGGTGGTTTCTGATCTAATGTTGTCCTTCGTGCTGATACTGATGCAAGCGGAATGTTTTCTTAAAATTTGCCTATGTTGATGTATTCCAAAGATGGCTATGTCTGCACATAGTGTCATTGCTATGTTTAATGCCACAGAATGATATCTGAAAACAGACTACCAGAAGCCTTCCAAGTGCCAACAAGGCTAGAAAATGTGTCATATTTGCTGGTGACGCATGACATCTGTTTCAAGGATCAGAAATGTTGCAGTACATCTCACCAAGTTTGCAGCAAATAAAAGAAAACTACATATTCAGCGGTGAGTCATGGCTTTCATTTGAATGATGATTCTCATCATTTACAGCATAAAAATGTAGCTTTGTGGCTGATGAGTCCCTGAAAGGGACAGAAAATATATGACATATGGGAGACGTCCATTACTTGTTGACATAATCAGCATAATAATAAATATTTTAATGTAGTTTCCCCACCATTAAACATTTTGTTTGCAGTGCAGGTTGCACCCTTCTTAGATGCAACTTAATACAGTCTAGTTAAAAAGAAGCAACGTTTTCATAATATCAGGACTAGTTTAGAGTTTTCCATTTATTTACTGGTGATTTTTTACAAAAACAGTGTATTTAAAAACAAGTATTTTTCCAAAGATTGTCTTTTTAAATGTTTATATACTAAATTAATGGTGATTAAAATACATTAACAATGTTATTTAATTTACTTTGATACACACAAATGACATACATTAGAGTTAAGTGTCCCAACATGAGATCCAGGCATTAACAAGTTGTTACAATGTAATGTTTTTGCAGCTAGGAAAGAAATCGTCCAGCTCTTAAAAACTGTATCTGGTCAACGATAAAGCTCCAGCAGATTTGTAGATACACAAAGGTCAGAGCAAGATGAGATATGGCTGTACTTGCTTGTCTTTGTAAATCTGATCACAGCTCTCTTTTAATTCTGCAGAACAAAACTCCTGTTTGTTCACAAACAGCTAAGAGACGAACCAACATGTTTAGCCTGTAATTAAAGGAAAGAAATCCTCAACATACCTCAACTGTGTTTTACTTCTCAGTTTCTTGATTACAGAACTAATTTCACAATTTGGCATGTAAAAATATGATAAATTATTCAGTTTTTTTAGGATTTTTCATGTTAATTTATTTAAATCTATTCCCTTTGTGTTTATTCGTGTGGCCTAACGTACTTTGGAGTTAGTCCTACCTGTGCAGACATCTCTCGAGTTGCCCTTCACTGAAGGATATGGAGGAAAATAGCTGCTCCCTTCCTCTTGCTGATAAGCACACCCAGAAGCAAGTAGGCCTCCTGAGACCACACAGCTTTTCTCTACAACACTAACAATAGTCTGCCCTGCAGAAGGTCAATGAGAGAGAAATCCTCTTCTGCCTGCTTGGGGACCAGGTTGCAGAAGACTCAGCGACCTGACACGACCAACCACAGGCCTGCACGAGTTAAAGAAGTAAATAATATATAACTATATATATAACTATAGATCTAGTTTGTAGGCAGAAGTTTTTTGTTTCATTTTTTTTTTGTTTGGCCTCATACACTTGAGAGCATGAGGTGTATAATGAAAGGACAGTGAATTTGTTAAGTCAAACATATGGCCGAGGAGATGAGGTAATGCCTCAGATTGCCTCAGGAGTATGCAGCCACTATAGCGACCATCTACATTTCACAAGTCAATATTTGCTGCATGTATTGGCTTCAGTAAATACTGCAGTTCACACATAATGTTCATTCCAGTGGAGTCTGGGAACAGAGCTCTCAGCCAGCTGCATGGTATGAAGCTTGTTGTGTAGCCTACCAGTAATGACAAAAAAGAAAACCAAGCCAGGCAGGAGGTAATAAAGATTCCCTTTCTGCAGAGATGCCTCATATCCTCACTCTGCCTTACCCTTAATTTATTCCCTGAGGTGCTATGAGTGATTTTGTCTGTTCTTTCCCTTATATCAACCATCGCAGACTATTAGCTCTCAATAATCATTTGCTGCAGCCCAGGACACAATGATTTCCCATGACACATAAAACTGCAATAACGTCAACTCGGTTTCAGAAATAATATTGCCAACATTCTTTTTTATGTGTCTCCCCTGGCTGAATAAAATGCCTCCGTGCAATTCACCCACACAGAAAAGAGACTGCACAAACCATTTGTAAGTTTCAAAAGTTGCACCAATCTAGTTTTGGCACATTTCTTTAATACTGCCTGATTTCCAAAAGCAAAAGAAAAATTTCAATGAGAAAAAAACTTCTGCAGAGCATGTAGGGGTCCTCTCCATTCTTCATAACAATTTAGTAACACAATGCATAGCAATTTCTCTAAATTAACAGCATTTTCTTATAAATGTACCCAAACAAATCACATTAAAAGTAAGCAGTGATATAATTTAAGCAGCAGGAGTTTGCAATCACACCATATAGACATGTTTACATCCTAATTGCACTTTGTTGGGTCCGTGAATTCTCACTGCTTTATGATGCAACATTTTACACTACATCTAAACTCAAATGTCTTGACTTCTAACGTGGAAGAAAAAATAATTAAAGAAAACACCACAAGTTGGATTCCCAAAGGACCCTGAGTAAAATGTTGGACAAAGCGCTTTTAAAGCCACTTTAACTAATTTTTTTTGTAAAGTCAAGTGAACTATATTGTGGTGAGCAAAGCAAAAAAAGCTGTGTTTCTTCACCAAATTGGATTTTCAATAGGAAATTATGCAATTATAAGTCCCAGTATCGCACTTGTGAAGTATGCTGAATGCAGCAGGAGTTCCAGAGCAGAGCAGGGCTCTGACACATTTTTGGGGTGAGGAAAACATTATGTGTTCTGAAGGAAATGGATAAAACGAAGGAGTTGGATGAGTGCAAACATTGCAATAAGGAGCAGACTGTACTGCAGGCATTAATTATTAAGCAGACTATGATCCGTAACATGCAAACAGGAATACAAATGGAATATTTAACACACAGGCCATATAAACATGATAATGGAAATATTGTCTTTCATAAAATAAGGTCAGTAACAAGACTATTGTTCTGCATGTAAATGGCAAATATTCTTAAATATCAAGTAAATTTAAATCCCTTCTCATATCAGCTTAGGTCAGATTTATGGTTTTTTTTAAACTCACTTTCTTTAAAATTGTTAAAACAAAAGGCTGCTGAGAAACCTAAGTCAGAGTTTTGTGAAACCACCAAATGGGTTCATAGGGTTAACAGATAAGTGAGCATAAGTCTGTGTATAAAGACATTAAATTAAATGTAAAAAACATGGATGGTGGCCAACAGTGGCTAAAAGTCTTTCAGACATGAACATGTTTTCTTCCACAAGTGATCCGACTGGCCTCGGGGTAAGTATCCATTCTTTCATTTTCTGTACCATTTAATCCAACTCAGGATTGCAGAGGCCAGGAGCATATTCCAGCAATTAGCAGGCAAGAGGCAGGTACACCATGGACAGGCTGCCAGTCCCTTGCGGTGTCAACATATTGAGACTGACAACCACTCACACTCATCCCTAGGGACAGTTTATGTCAATTTATGTCAATTTAGCACATCTAACATGTATGTCTTTGGATGGTGGAAGGAACCCAGAGTACCGGGAGAGAAGCCATGCTTACACAGGGAGAACCTGCAAACTCCACACAGAAAGACTACAGGTTGGACTGTTCAAGGGGTTCCCCTCTTAACTTTGCATGTGCACTCACAGCATGTAAATATAAGCTGCTCATTCTAAGAATATAAAAACGTGACACATTTTTTCCTGATCTACGTTTTTCTGCCAGTGATATTTGTTTTATTATATTATTATATAGTAATGGCGTGTATAAACATACTTTTTGTTACTCACTGCAGCTTTAAAGACAAACTTTATTACAACCAATATGTCCTTATTATAAAAGAAAATTTTTCAAATATGAATAAAACTTCTGTATTAAACTGTAAATGTGAGCAGTACTTTGTAAATCAATGCCTTACAGTTGCTTTTAAATTTTTTATTTTGCTTAGTTGAAGTACTTTTATTGATACTATTTCTGTCTTTAAAAACATGGCTTAAGCATTTGCCTATCAGACAGAAATACACTTTATTTGGATAAAAGTCTAATATCTTAACTTTTTAAGCTTTTCTGGACTTGAACTTCTATCTTTGCTTCAGTAGATGGCGCACAATAGCATTTGTAGTGCCTGTCAGGATTGCAAACCAATGCAAACATGTTTTCTTCCTGCAGGTCATTAGTGCAACTGCTACTGAGATTGTTGCTGCCCTTTTGCAACTCACTTTGTTCCTCTATCCGGTGGAATAAATTGGGTGACTCCAGGATGAATCTTCACTGAATACTTTTCCTATTAAAGACCATTACCGTCACGTTTGACCAAATAAACAATAGCTGCAAATCTTTATCAGGACTGAGGCAGATAATGGTCAAATGTCGCTCATATTGAAGCTAAACTAATAACTATTCCACCAAAACAAAGTTTTTAAATTGTACACTATTACCATGGAGTCAGATCCCATTACCTCCACAGAGATTTTTTGCACTCATGCATTTTGATAGCACTCCTACATAATAGTCAAGAAGCAACAAAATGTTATCTGAGCTTGAGGCAGGCAAACCACATTATTTTTCTATTTCAAAGAAAATCTCACTACTGAATCAGGTTTCACTGTCAGGCGTGTCCACTGACTGAACCAGAGAAGATCACAGAGCACAAGAGGCTTGACAAAGCTGCAGCTCATGTTGCTCCATGTCAGGGTCCTGGAAGAGAAAATAAAGGCATCCTCCAGTCTGAATTCCTGTAGTAACCTCAGTAGGATATTTCACCCTGTGAGGAAGGTGGAGGAGGATTCATTTGTAAGTCAGCCTTAGAGCATGTGTAGGACGTGTAGAGCACTTTATGGTTAAAACATCCAGTCCAAAACTGCTTATCCTCATCCAATGGCAGCTTGCCATTAAGCTTGTCTGTCACGTTTTGAGAAAGTTGATATTAAGTATATTCCCTTTATATTTCTTCCCTTCTTTAAATTTCAGTTATCTTTTTTGTTCACACATTTTAATCCACCATAAACTAGAATAAAGCCATACATATAAAGAAAGTATGACAAGTGAAGTTTATTTGTAGGACTGCAGCATAATTCAACAAGAAAAGGAAATGCAACTAGTTAAAAACTAATAGAATCATGATTAGTTCCATCTGAACAAATTAGGCAGATTTGGACTTAAAATACTTAAAATACTTAAAAATTGTAAACAAAATAAAATCTTACTGAATCCAACTGAGAACAAATGAGTCTTTATTTAACCTGCATGCTTCAGCTGATCTGAGGCTTTCTGGGAGTTTGTTCCAGACATGTGGAGCATAGAAGCTGAGCACAGCTTCTTCGTGTCTCGTTCTGACTGTGGAACTGATAAAGTTTGATCCTAAACCATTCAGAGCTTCATAAACCAGCACCAGAACTTTAAAGTCTATCTTCTGATGGACAGGCAGCCCGTTAACCAAGACCTCAGAGTTGGACTGATGTGGCCCACTTTCTTGGTCTTGGTGAGGATTCTAGGAGCAGAGTTCTGCTGCAGATGTCTAACTGGTTTGTTGTTTTGGTGTGTAAAGACACTGTTACAGTAATCAAGCCGAAAGACTAAAACTAAAGATGAAAGCATGGACTAGTTTTTCTAGGTTGTTGTGTGACATCAGGTCTTTTACCCTCCATATATTTGTACGGTGATAGTAGGCTGATTTTGCTATTTCCTTGTGTTTTTTTATTAGTATTATTTAGGTCTGAGTCCCTCACTACACCCAGATTTCTGGCCTAACTAAAAAGATTGAATACATTATGTAAAATGTCTTAAACCTGATTGTTTCTTTTCTTTTTTAAAAGTGAACCATATCCCAGCTTCTCTTTTATGACTGAGCCAGTCTGTACAAGTTATTTCTTTGGAGATTGTGAGAGCCACAAACATGCTCCAGCCTGCAAGCATTCCAGTTCTGCAGAAACACTTATGGAAAATTCCTTTCTCAGAGATTGCGGAGAACATCAGGTGTGGAGAATTTTAGAGGGAAGTAAGACGTAACGCCGTTCTCAGAAGCCTGTGTATCTGGGAAATGAATCCATCATTGTTGGATAATTCCACCTCAATTTATTCTAATAAGGAAAAAAAATGTGGATTTTAAAACCCAAAACTCTCCCTGACTTTTAAAGCTTCCTTACATGTGAGAAATCCAAATGTCATGACTACACTGCATCTTAGAGCTGACCAGATAAATTCCCATTAATTCTGGGCTCAACAACAATTGAATTAAAAAGGCCATGGGATGAATATTTATCACTGACTTGACAGCTGCACTTTCAATCAAATCCCAAACCCAGAACACTATTTTTACCCACATATAAAGTAGGAAGTATTTATTCTGGCTACACATACTTTATCATGATAAATATACATTTGCCATGCTTGTAGTCTTCTCCTCATCTCAGGAGCATGGCCTTATGAAGTGGAATCAGCCTCACATGTTGATACATAATTTACTTTCACAGCTGCATTGTTCAACCTTTGCTACCAAATAAATATGTACAGCCTGCAGCTGAGCTTTTTATTTTTAAAAATTAAAAACTCATTCTGCTCCTCAATTACTATTCAGATAAGCAAAAATTGAAATGGCCGAGGCCAGATTACAAATTACAAAAATTACAAAAAAAGAATGATATATGAGATCTTATTGAACTAAATATGCTTCATCCACAGTGGGGTTATATTTCAAGACAATGCTGGTGTTATAAACATCCTCACTGCTGTTACAAAAGTTACTTTATTAATTTAATGTTATGTTTTCCTGTTTTTTTTTTTTTTTCAAAACTGAATGTGGGTAAATTTGTGCAAATACCTACAAATGCCCACATCAGCATGCTAAGATATAAACATGTATGGGATGGCTTCAAAAAGATGTAGCAAATTTGGCACTACAAGTAGAAAACCCCAAAATAATGCTTTGTGGGAACATTGTGGTAACATTTCGTGTGCTGCAGTTCTCATCAAATTGCATTAAGCTGACGAGATTTTACGAGATCTGCGGCTTATGCGCCAAACACTGTTTCATGGAAACCTCTGCATATCTAAATTGTAGTTTTTCTAAACTTTACAAATATCGCTTTTATTGTGGAAAAAAGTGGTCATGGAAACGGTTATGTTACATTTACTTCTAGAACAAGGATGCCCAAGTCCTGTTCAGGAGATTAACCATACTGCAACTTTTACATGCAACTCCTGTCCAATACACATGAATCAAATGAATGGCTAGTTAGCTGCCTTGCAGAGGCCTGAGAGGCCTGGTAATGAACTTTTCATTTCATTCAGTTGTATGGGACAGGATTTACATGTACAATTTGCAGGATGGTAGATCTCGAGGACCAAACTTGGGCACCCCCGGTCTAGTCTGTTAAGCTGAACTCTACGGTGCTTGTATTCCTTCACCAGCTCCACCTGTTCACCCAAAGTGTAGACAGTTTTGTGTACTTCTGTTCCTCCTGAAGTCAACAATAACCTCTTCAGATGAGCTTATTGAGTTCACACCAGATCACAGATTGACTGACCAGTACGCTGCACTCAGCTTCTTGTCTATCACTGACACAGCCTATAACTGCAGACTTATCCGAGTGTTTCCGCAGAAGACAAAATGCAGTGTTGTACTGGAGGTCTGAGGAATTCAGTGTGAGTAGAAAAGGTGAGAGTAAAGTCCCTTGTGGTGCTTCAGTACAGCTGACTCCTATCTCAGACACACAAGCTTTGATTCTCACAAACTGAGGTCCAATTGTTAGGGAGTCGTAAGCTATGTAGTGGAAAAAATATTACAGAATGAACAACAAACTATAGAGCCCAACAACTTCCTGAGTTTCCCATCAAACCAGTATCAATGTAAATAACTTAAATGGGCTAGCAAGCTGTTTAAAGTCTTTCCTTCCATGTAGGTGCAGATAATGAACTATTCTTCAGTTACAGGTTATCAGAAGTTATAGGACACACATCTTCCAAAATCCACCTTAATTGTTATTCTCTGCATTTGCCATTTGTTATTCACTTATTCTTTAAAAGAATTTATTCATGGATTGTCTTTAGAATAAAAATATTGTAAATAAGTGACAGTCCTGGCTTATGCCATTGTGTTACTTTTCAGAAGCGTTGCCCACAATGGAGGAATGTAAACAAAGCTCTCCTTGTTCTTAAAAGGCAGATCTGCATAAAGAGTTTGTTCCTCAATGGTGACAGCGTACTTCTTCACACATCATAGATTTAGGACTAAGGCTGTGCTACTGAAGTGTTTCAACCCATCAAAAGAAAAAAACAAAACATGAAAACTGTTAGTTCTGCACCCTAACAAATGGCAAAGCACCAACATGTGCCACAAATTTAACAAGATTGTTTCATATTCAGGTATTTTATTAAAGTGGTTTTCCTCTAATGTAGTTTCTAATTAGAGATATTTTGACATTAACTGCTAAAAATGTGTCATGAAACTTAAGCTTCCCTTTACAAGCTTAGAATAATAAAATAAAAAAGCTATTATTAGACACTTATACAATCTTTCTGGCTTACCCTGCATATCCTGCAACTGACTTTAAGTAAGAAAACTTCATAAAGCCAACTTTAAGATGTGATTAACACAGCTGGTCATTTATTGTGATCACATAATAAGTTTTAGACATGTTTCTTGTCATTATTCATTAGAGTTTCTGACCATTACCAAAACATTCCCCATTTTAAACTGCTGAGTTTTAATTTTCTTAAGCCAGGAAGCCATTGATTAATTTCTGTTTGACATAGATCCTGCTACATGAAATGCTCAAGAAAAGCTGGTAATTGTTGGTTTTTCAGAAAAAAGAAAGATAAAATAAGAACAGTTATATGGATCACTTTATTCTGTAACCAAACATTTATTAAGTGTTTCTTGTTACAATTTTATTGTCAAGGTCATTAGGTAGTCTTGCAAATTAGCTTACTACTAGGCTAGCAAAGCATATCCCAAATAAAAGCACTAGATTCTTTCAGGAGTAGAGTGTTGTGCTATAGCAAACATGCTAGCTAATTTGTAGAAAAGATACTAGAAATTTGCTACTGTTTTGCCGAAGCACACTATTCATAAATTCTGCAGAATTAGCATGTAGCAACTTTTTATTTATCAAGCAAAGCTAAGCTTATTTAATTGTTTTGCTAATGTAAAGCTGTTTTCAAAACTTACCAGAGTAACTGTCTAATGGTTATGCTAGAGGTGCTGCTGATCAAAAAGCAAATCAGGTAAATGTTTGGTTTGCGGCCCCAAGCCAGAAGCTAATTTAGCTCGGAGCAACTCAGCTTATCCTCCTGGGAGTCAGGCCACCGCGGAAATTTTGGATCCTCAGAGACCCGAAATGGCATCTGCTAAATCTATGCAGCTGTTTTAGTGCAGCTGGCTTGTCCTGTCATAGATAACTCATGGACTTTCCATGCTAGAGCATGAAAACATTGCACAAAAAGAAAAACAACATAACAGAAATAAACCTTTATTTGAAGACATTTACAGACATCAACATTTCTTATGCATAAAATTGAGCCACATAGGAAGGCTGGGTTTAATTAAATGTTGTGCCTTGGAATTTAATGACTTTATCAGCATAATTTTTATTTTCTCTTTTGCCTAATATCTGTATTTTTGTGCTATTTATGTCATGTGGATGTATATCACCTTCTGTTTTGTGTCATTTCTTGTCATATCTCTACATTTTGTACATAATATTTGGTGGCTCTGTGATGGACTGTTGGCCCATCAGGGTGCACCGTGCCTTTCACCCAACCATTACTGAAATATACTCCAGCTGTATGGCCCCTTGCTTTGATCAGGCAACATAAAAAAATGAATAAATATGTTTTGCATCAGGGAGGTTGTTCCACCAAAACTGATTTGAATGATGATAATGATGGCATCCTTAAAGCCATTATTTATCTCATTAACACGTTTCATATCTCTAACACAAAAGCATGCATTCATTCTAAAATTCTCAACATCTGCAGCTTGTCATTGTTATATTTTTTAAATTAAATCTAACACCTGCAGTAACCTATAACATCATCATAACAGCATGTCATTGTTATATTTTTATTAAATTAAATCTAACACCTACAGTAACCTATAACATCATTTGCTCACATGGATGCACAATGAACAAGTTTTACAATTGCATAGTGACGTTTCTATATGTATGTTGTTTTGCTGTGACTATAAAAAAAATTATATACTTTATATACTTTTGATCACAGTGAGGTGATTATCAGTTAATGTGCCACTGAAACAAAGCTGCACCTCTAGCTAAATATCCATGATAAATACAATCTCAAGATGTTTTGTTTCATTTGGGAAATTTTGAGAGATATCATTCAGTAGGGGTACAATGACAAAAATAAATAATAAATAAAAGATCAAATAGTTTAAAAAAGAGAAAGAATGCTTAAAGAAATGCACTTGTTTCTTGCCAAGTTAGGTGATGTGATCAGTACCACTCATATGTCTATAAAAGGGTGTGCAGAATTATTAGGCAAGTTGTATTTTTGAAGATTAATTTTAATATTGACCAACAACTCTTTTCTCAGTTAACACAAAAGACTCATAAATATCAAAGATGGATATTCTATGAATATTTTAGTTTTAGTTTTAGTGTCTTAGGAGGATATCTGTGTGTGCAGGTGACTATTATTGTGCATAATTATTAGGCAACTTAACAAAAAACAAATATATACCCATTTTACTTATTTATTTTCACCAGGGAAACCATTATAAGAACCCCAAAATTACAAATAATTTCTGGCATTAAAAAAGCAAAAACCAAATCAGTGACCAATATAACCCCGACAAGGACACCCAAAAGCCTGCCATCTATAGATTCTGTCAGTGTCTTGATTTGTTTACAACCAACATTGCGTTCAGCAGCAACAACAGCCTCACAGACACTGTTCAGAGAGGTTCAGACTGGTTTCCCTCACTGTAGATCTCACGCTTGATGAGGGACCACAAGTTCTCTATGAGGGTAAAGATCAGTTGAGCAAGAAGGCCATGTCATTTTTATTTTCTTTTGGACCTTTGCCGCTGAGCCAACCAGTGGAGTACTTGACTGCAAGTGACGGAGCATTGTCCTGGATGAAAATCATGGGGTTTTTATAAACAATGCTGACTCCTTCCCCTACCACTGCTTGAAGAAGGTGTCTTCCAGAAACTGGTAGGAGACGGAGTTGAGCTTGGCTCCAGCCTCAACCTGAAAAGGTCCCACAAGCTCGTCTTTGATGAAACCAGCCCATACCAGTACCCCACTTCTACCCTGCTGGCGTCTGAGTTGGAGTGGAGCTCTCTGCCCTTTACTGGTCCAGCCACAGGCCCATCCATCTGGCCCATCAAGTCTCACAGTCATTTCATCAGTTCTTCAAATCTTAGAAAAATCAGTCTTATGACATTTCTTGGCGCAGTCTTGACATTTTATCTTTTGTGTCTTGTTCAATGTTGATCGTATTTCAGGCTTCCTTACCTTGGCCATGTCCCTGAGTATTGCATACCTTGTGTTTCTTGGCACTCCAGAGAGGTTGCAGCTCTGAAAAATGGCAAAACTGGTGGCAAATGGCATCTTAGCAGCTTCATGCTTGATTTTTCTCAGTTCAAGGGCAGTTGTTTTGCGCCTTGTTTTTTTAACATGCTTCTTGCAATCTTGTTGACAATTTTGAATAAAATGCTTGATTGTTCGATGATCACGCTTCAAAAGCTTGGCAATTTTAAGAGTGCTTCATCCCTCTGCAAGACATCTCACTATTTTTGACTTTTCAAGCATGTACCACTTGGAATAGGACAACACGCATAAAGAGGATGATGTCGCCAAAATATTCTTTGACTAATAAGCAAGACTGCAAGACGCAAGACTAATCTGGTGTTAAGATTAGATGGCAGCTAACCAATAGCTGAAGTGAGTTTGAGGGCAATAAAACTGAATGACATAAAATACTGCTGCCAACCTTTAGGGATATTTTGTAGGCAGTAATGGTAGTTCTACTATGAAGCCATAATTGCACAAATACGACCTTCACACAGAAGCCAGCAGAGAAGAAAAACCTTCCCAGTTCACACAAAAACAAAATTCAGTGTTGGAAGTTAGTAATTGAACAGTTAACCCCATCTGATGTTATTAGGTAGCAAATTCTGTGGAGTGATGATGTTAAAACTTAAGTATTGAGCTGCAATCAGTAAAGGAATGTTTGGAGAAAACGGTTAAGTTTGCTGTGACATTTAAGAATTGTGTTGGTGTAGGCTAAAATGACTCAGGGAGAGCTTTTTCGTACGGTGCCTTTATTCCTTCACTCCACGTGCACACAAAAACATACGTTTTTGGATACAACAACTAATATCACTAAACTCACAGTGTATTGCTAGCACGCGAAGTCTGGTGTTGTATGCATCAAGATTCCGACTGAGTTGTTGAGCAGCTTTTCTGAAGATATATACCTTGTACTAAACATTTTTCTGAAAGCAAAGTTTTCGGTGAGTTTCGTTTTCACATCAGCATACTTGTCTATTTCTGCCCTAACTGTGTTGTGTACTTTTTCACCAGACAAATGCAGCAAAAGCGCTTTCAACCTAGGGTCCCTGGTGATATTTACAGCTGTGTAGTTCTCGAATTGCTGAAGCCACTTGTTCCCCACTATCCCATGGAGCTTGGTTCACTATCTGTAACGGCGGTACAGACGGGCTTTGTGCAAGCACCATGTTACCAAGCAGCTAGCTAGCTGGTTTCCGGGCTTTACAGCTTGTTTCTTGAACTCTGAACTTTCCTTCCGGCCACAACTATCCGCTTTTTGGGAAAACATAAATTATCTTGTTCTTTGATCCTTGTTGCCAGTGTGACATTTATGAATTGTGTTTGCATAGGCTAAAATGACTTGGAGAGAGCTTTTTCATACAGTGCCATGTCATTTTTATTTTCTTTTGGACCTTTGCTGACGAGCCAACCAGTGGAGTACTTGACTGCGAGTGATGAAGCATTGTCCTGCATGAAAATCCTGGGTTTTTTTAAACAATGCTGACTTCTTCCCCTACCAGAAGCTGAAGAAGGTATCTTCCAGAAACTGGTAGGAGACGGAGTTGAGCTGGTCTCCAGCCTCAACCTGAAAAGGTTCTTTAGTTCCACATACACAGCAAAACATATGTGATAACAAACATGCCAGCAGACTTATGACGTTACGGAAAAACATTTTACTTGTAGGAGGTATTTGTCAAACAGAGTTTAATCTTATTCATCGTGTTGTAAAAAGCAACTGCAGCAGCATAATGGCTGTTAAGACACTAATGGATCTAAAAACGTATATTTTAACTGCATAGCAGAGCTTGTCATTACTTGACTCGACTCCTCTCTGGTTCATTTTTCTCTGTAGATAGTATCCGTCTTGTCGTAGGTTGGAGCAGCTGCTAACCACAGGGGTGCCGAGTGAAGATTTCCTCGAACAGATAAAGATGTGACACTTCCATGCATGTGTGCAGCGCGGCCACTGTTCTATAAGGTGATACCCCCTCTGAGACTTTTTTTTCTGGAACCTGAGCTGTGCATTAAAGACATCTGTAAGCACAGAGAAAGCGTCATGTACAAATCAGCCTGTTGGTTTAGAAACTTTCCCTTCAAAAAATCAGAAGTAATCTCCCCTTTTGGGAATCTTTCATTTACTGACTGTGGCAGAAATGGGCTCACCGAGTGTTACACTGCATGAAAGTAAAAGGCATGGTGGGCTTTTTATAAAGCTGTTTGCTTTTTGAGCACAAACATGGGGAGAAAACTGATAAATCCAAAGTGTAGCTTTTTACCTGCTTCTGACAGCACATGATCTAATCTTTTCAAAGAGAGAATCACTACAATCAACACTCAGTCACACCTTGTTCACTTGTTTTCTGCTTCTTTTGACTCCGGATTAACTTTTTACTCTAGAGGCTGAGGAATCTGAATTAGCCCCTGACTGAACCTTTTGTGATCCCCTAGATCATCTATAGACTCTGTGTCATGATACCCAAACCCTGCACTCTAAGGTCAGCTGTAGAAGACAAAAATCAATTCACCCGAGAGTCCACCATGACTGATGTTGCTCGATTTGTGTGAATATGATTATACGCATGCACAAACATAGATGCACACTGACAAACACACACCCTAAATCACCTCCAGACCTTTAGGAGGGCAAAATTCCAGCAGGGGGATATTTGACCCAGGTTCTCCATGTCTGGTCTATTGTGTGACCAGGTAACTAATGGACTAGCTAATCAAAGGGGGCTGGCCATGTCTGTCTCACCTTTGTCAATAGACGAGTGTTGACCTCTTAAACCACATCTGCCCCCACCCTCTCCCACAGAAGCCGTATACTCTCCTATTCAAAACAAAGACTGACTAATCGACACCTCCAGCCAGCTGGAATTTCCATAGTTTCTGCAGGAGACGAGGGTTAGTGAAACACCCCGACAGGTATTCTGAACAAAAAACAAGCCCAAACTCATTCACACACACGGCTGCAGCTCACCGTTAGAAACACGGGGGAATAATGAGGAAGCTTTTATATTCATGGACTCGTTGAAAGAGGGGGGCAAACAATGTGGCTGCAGTAACAGACAAGCCGGAGTCATTCTTCTCACATCACAACTTAACAGCAACTGAAATGATAGATTTTCCACAAGAGAAAATAAGAAAATATGAAGAAGATTCAGCCTCTGTGGGGTCGTGTGCTGCAGTAACGGCAACGGTCGCCTATTCAGGCTCCAGTAATATTCAGATGAGGGACAATGAAATGCATTTTCAGTGATTCCTGCTGTGATGCCATCCCTCCACTGTTATTACCCAACGTTCCATGTCAGTGAGAGAAGTGCGTAAACACAGGGTACTGACAGACCCCCTGTCTCACACATGAATGGGAGAATTATCGCGCTCCCGCCTGCCCTAACCGATTCATTTTGGACCACGAGTTTTTGAATGATGCACACAGTGCTCTATATAAGTATTATTTATTTGATGACAATATGAATCCAGTCAGGGTACAACATGGCAGGTGGGAGCACCTGTCAGATGATGTTATTAGAGCTCAAGACACCATCATTTTCTAGATGATTAAGTTTATTTTTTTCGGTGTTTAACTGTGGAAGGTGCTTTCACAGTTTTTGGTGAAATGCTTTATGACATTTTTGGTCAAATCATACATTTTAAAATCTAAATAAGACAATTCTGAAAGATCCATTAAACATGTCATTTAGATGATAGTATGAATTATTGTTAGATCATTATAATAGTTGATTCAGGGGCAAGTGGCAGCCTGATGGTTGGGTTTGTCAAACCAGGGTTTGAGTCTTGGGCATGCCAACACAGGTGAACCACTGCAAGGCCTTGGGAAAGGCACTTAACCCCTCCCAACTGCTCCACAGGCATCGAAACATGGTGGCCCATTGCTCTCGGGTTAATGCATCGAGAGACAAGGTCTGCAGAGCAGAATTTCCCAACTATGTTCAGTAAAGTAAAAAAATATTATTGTTACAATTTTTTAATAAAAAAGCTGAGTGTACCTGCATAATTTATTTAGATTCCATCATTTCAAGATTACATTTTCATGTGACAACAAGTTTTAGCGTTACTCCAACGGCACGGTGGGGCGTGGGTGTGGTGCAAGATGCATTTGGAGCATCAGGCATGAGAAATTTAAAGATGAATAACAAATAGGACAGTTATGGAAGGATATATACATGACAGGTATGTAGAGACGGAGGCGGAGAACTAACTAAATGATCAGGCTGAGCAACCAGCAAACTAAAACCAGGTATGTACTGAACTGGAAGTGAAAAGAAAAGACCATACAAGGACATGAGACAGCAGAAACTGAGGAGCAGAGATAAAACTAAAGCAAAACCCATAAATCATGACACTCCAGACATCTACATTTCCTTTTGTCAATCACTTACTTTAACTTTTTTTGTGGGGGTTTGACTTCATTAAAACAAGACATGAAGTTAAATTAATTTTATTGTTTTTTTTGCAGCAGATGAGAGACTTCACTGAAGACTTAAGAGCTTACCCAGTATGTTTGCTGAGCATGCCACCACCATGGAACAGCAAGAGGTCCATTCCATCTCTTTGCAAATTTAAACTATGTTTTCAACTCGCCGACATGATTAAAAGAGGGAGGATGAGGAAAGAAGCCTTTTGCTTGTGATATCCCCACATGATGTCCATCCCAGCTGTTCTTTGAAATCATGTTTTAGAAAATATTTCACAGTTTATAGGATATATTAGAAGGAAACCCGTTTGTCTTTAACAACTCAACTCAATGAACCCTGTCATTTAACAAATCTAGAAAATGAAGGAATTAGACAAGTTTAATGGCGCACTGTGCGACTTTATGAGCTCGAAACTCCACAATTCAGGCTTGTTTGATATATATATATATATATATATATATATATGTACTAATTTTTACAGTAAAGTGAAACTTGATAAGATCTAATCAGCTCACAAACCCAGTGCTCTCACATAGGTTGTGTTGTATTCAGCCCAGTTAGATGGTCCATTTGTATTCTGGTGTGACATCTAGAATCTGCATCCAGATGAGGAATGAAATATTTATGCTGCAAAATGATGGCACTCCTCATTGTCAATTTGCCTGAACACAGAAGTGCATTAGGAGGTAGGCACATTCCTGGTCAGACGAATCAGTAGAGAATTAGCCAATGAGGCATCACAAAAGGAGCAACAGAGGGGAGTATCAAGGCAGCGAGAGCTCACCTCTGGGCGGCCTCAGGCTACAGAGACAGCAGACACAGCCAACACCCTGAAATCTCACAGAAAAACCTTCCAGTAGCTTTAAATGTCAAGCAAATACCATCGTTTAAGAATGAAAGGCTCTTTTGTTTCATTATTCATATTATTTGTATATTTGTTGTGATGTAGATCCTGCTTCACTGCATGAGAGCGCTAACAATATTAAATTAATTCATTATGCAGTTTAGTCAATTATACATGGATAAACAATAAGCATCTGGAACAGCTGCAAAAACATCAATGTTATATTTATGTATGGCATAACTAATTCTACTTCAGAATACACAACAGTCCATCATGCTACTTAAGGATTTGTCTTTTTATTCAATGCAAGAAAATATACAATCTGACTTCTGGAAGGAAAAATATATATTTGGTCGTAATTTTTACACACTGATAGCAAAAAATAATATTTGTGAGTAAAAAAAAAAAATTTGAGATAAAATATCACAGAATATATAGTAATTACTTGACATTTTTAAATATATTGTCCAAAGTTGCTGCTACTCTGCATTTCACTGTACTGGGAGAAAGATGTGATTTTAAGTCATGACTGTTACATTATTTGTTTCCCAATTTTTAAGATTGTTGTTTAATTTATCGGATGTAAAAAAAAAAAAAGAAGTTTAAAATCATTCAAAGTGTTTATGAGCTCACATAACAGAGCAACATTGCAAGCATTAATATGGAGGGTAATGTTTGCATTCAGTTGAAAATGTGTAAACGCTCTGAAAATTGTTGTGATAAAAGGCAGGACATAGAAGCATGTTTAACTCTGATTTAAAACAGCTGAGAACTTGAGCAGACCTGCAGTTTCATGGAATTTGTTCCACATGTGAGGAGCATTAATAACACCGCTGCCTCCATTTTGCAGTTCTGACTCTGGGAACAGAATACTTGACCCTCATGACACTAGGGATCTGGTTGGTTCATAACAAACCAGAAGATCCTGAAGGTATCTCGGTTATAATCCTTTCAGTGCTTTTTAACAGCAGGATTATGAAGTGAATTCTCTGACAGACAGGAAGCCAGTACAAAGATCTGAGGACTGGAGTTACGTGGTTTTAGCTCTGCTATGAATGTTTCAGGACTTATGTTTAAGGTAAACTTTATCTTACTTATGTCTCATTGTGTTCATCAGCTAAGAACTCTCCCACTACATAAAGGGACAGATGAGCAGAATCATGAAATTAAGATACACATAGAGTAACACAAGCAAAGAACCAGATGCTACTGACCTTCATCAATTTGATATCTGCCAGGTCTGTTGCATTAGATGCACGTCTCGACTTAATATACACACACATTGAGCAGCACATCTTGACCTATGAAATCAGCAGAATCACATTTGTGATACCTGACTAATTACAATGTGTTTGCTTGTTGAGCCATCCCATCGTATGCACTATCCAGTGCTCGGGATTCAGGCCAATGGAGATGACCTGTCCTCCTGACCCAAGCACTGTGTGCTAAACTTAGAATAAATACGTGCTTATTTTAAAGAGATCCTCTCTTGTATATATTCTCTGACTTTCAATAAAAAATCAGAGTTTAACATATGTCAAATATTAGCCACCTTCTTAGCCTTAGTGAGGACTCGAGCAGCAGAGTTCTGGTCTAACTGTAGCTGTCTGATGGACTTTTTAGGACAAACAGCATTACAGTGGGCTAGTTTTATAAAGTTTAATGGACAGACAAGCATTTTCTAAATTCTTTTGAGACATTAATCCTTTGATTTTTTTTATATGATATTTAAGTGAAAACAGGCTGAATTCATAGAAGTTTGAATGTTACTGCTAAAAGTCAGGTCTGAGTCCAGGATGACACCAAGTTTTCTGGCTTTGTCGCTGTTGTCACGATCGCTGGAGGGTGTGGACCCCAATGCAGACAAGGAGGGCAGCAGGGATGCAGATGACTTGATTTATTTAAGCAACTAAGAAAACACAGAGGAAGAAAACCACCGACTAAACACATACCCCGGAAACACAATGAACCAGCAAACAGAACAGAAACCAACAGACTTAAATACAACTGGACTAGACAGGAAACAGGTGAACACAATAACCAATCAAACCCAGGTGAAACTAATAAACAAGACATGAAGCAAAAAAAATCAGAAACAGAGCAAAACAGGAAGACTACGAAATATAACAGGGGACCAAAAAAAAAAACCCCATACTAAGTCCAAATCATGATAGCTGCTTCTGAACTTAGGTGTTCAAAGCTGTCAGCTGGCTTTCAATTTTTCTTCCTTGGATCCAAAAACTGTTATATCAGTTTTGTCTTCTGGCATACAAAAGCTTTTAGTAATGCAGGAAATAAAGCAAGTGTTACAAAAATAATATAACCTGTATGTTACAGGACATTTGTTTATCCATGTTGGACTTTTTAACGGTAGTGTAGGAGATCCTTAGAAAATGGTTTGAAAATACACAATATCAAAATTTCAAATTATAGATATCCAATATTATCTGCATACTGATATTATCGGCCAAAATCGATATTAAAATATTTTAAATTATCAGTATAGGTTTTTCACTTTTTTATTAAACAACTTTTACACAACATGTACATATTATATATCAAACTTTTCAGCTATATCTCCTCTAACCCAAAATGTCAGAAGAGATGTCATTCACCCAGAATAAATTCTTTGGTTGTACATCATCAAAGCACACCATCCCTTGCAGCATAAGGAGTTTGAAAGTGAACTCGTCCACTAGTCTTTAATTTACAATTATCTCAATGTCTCACTGGGCATCAAATGTGCTGCAAAGCAAAGGTTACATCTTAGCTACCTCAAATAATATTTGTTTTTCTTTGCTTTTTTTTTCTGGAAATGGGGATTAGGTATGAAGTACTCAAAAATATCAGTACCTGACGAAATCGGTATTAGAAATTAAATCACTGGCTGCCAAAGACAAATGCTACAACAGTGGCTGGAAGCCAATAAGTTAAAAGTTGGACAAAATTCAAATATTAGATATTATAAATATTTTACAGTTATTCCACAGATCCCTAGTCCAACCCCTCACCCCTCCATTTGTTGCTTTATTTGATTCACATTGCAATGCACTTCTGTATCCACGTACTAATGGACCATTAAGTTTTAGTCAACAAAAGTCTTTTTCGGAAAGGTCTTTTCTGTATGGCTCATATAAAACACAGAATCCAAGCAATGCTAACAAGTACATATTTCACTCTTATATATTTCCATGTTGCATTGTCATGACTTTGTAAAAGTCTTTGCACACGTTGTTGAAGCCCACATTCCTCACAGCAACATGTTGCAACGGAGCCGTCGCTTTGCGGCCTGCTTCCAGAAAATAAAGTACAAAAATACAGCAGCTCTTCATTTTGCAAATCTAAAGTGAGTCACATCTCGCACCTCGATTTTTGTCAATGACTGTTTATCAAACAGTCTCTATGCTTGTTTGGTGGAAACCTCTGGACCAGCCTTGTGAGCTGAGATGCACATCGAACACTGGGACAAAAATACATTAAAGAGTTTAATGTGAAGCCAGCTGTGTTTTGAAGATATCCTATTTACCAGCACCGAACCCTTTTAGATATTCTTACTTTGAAGCAGAATGTAAATTGAAGTTGCCAAAGAAATAATTTTCCTCAAATCCTTAAGGATATTAAATAGAAAGTTGTTTAAAAGTTACATTGTATAAAAGAAGGTCTGATCAAGAGCATTGATCTGGGACTCATGAGCATTGAAGTCTGCTCAGAAGAGCATTGAAAACAGGCTAAAAACTACTCTGTTCATTGCTTACGTTTTCAGTCAAATTGCTTTACTATTACCAATGAAGAAAAAGTGTTTTTTGAGGATAGTAGCTGCTGTTTCACAGCTGGACCTTCATTATGTTTAATGCAGACACATGCTGCTTGTAGAGCCAAATCTAGCTGTAAAAAAAGGTAGAAAGGTTTTTTGTATAAATATTTATGATATATTTTTAACTAAGCAACACTGTCAGCTCAGACAGGCCACTGTTTTCTGTAATACAAAGACCAGTGTAACAGTGCAGCCTCACAAACTCCCTCGGTTTGGTTAGTAAGCCGTTCACAGTGCTGCTGCCTTCAAGGAACATGTTTTTAAAGGCTCGTTTTTCACCTGTCACCTCCGAGTGGTCCGAAAGATTACCCCTAACAAGTCACACTGTCCACAGCTATCTGGCCCACACCCAACACAGAAGTAAAGCACAGGCTGTCTCTGGAGAAAAAAAAACAGCTCATAACTCAAAGATATTGGTGTCCTTGTCAATAAAATCTCAAATAAAAAAGATTGGGTCTAAATGAATATACCCAGAAGAGGAATATCTTCTCAGGTGAGGCTTGGAGCAGCTTTCAAACTCAGGAATGTGTCAACGCTGTTATTCCCCACCCATCCCCCCTTCCTCTGCCTCCAACCCTGCCATTGTCAGGGGGGAATGAATGCTTTTCAAAAAGTTGCTTCTCTCTAACACATGGATGTTGGGGTACCTTGTTTCCCATTTGTGCTCAAATTGCAAAACAACTGGAAACATCTGTCTCACATACTTCAGTTAACTTGACTGTAGTGTTTATTTTAATAAGCTATTATGGTCTGGTTTTCGGTGATGTTGGGTTAATCATGATGAGAGGGAACAGATGGTGAATTATATTGATTGGTTTATTTTTTATTCATGTCAGAGTTGTGAATTCGTTTTCAAACACATTTAGAAGAACTGGTTTAAAGGGCTTATAAAGCGCTCTCGTCTAATGAAAAATGTGGTTTACTCTAGAGGGGGTGATGAAGAGGAGCAAATTACAGCAGAGACTCATCAAATAATGAACACAAGACCCTTATTAGATGAATATTACATGAAACTCCTTTATTAGATTTGTAGGTTTTTGCCTCCCCAGGAGTCCTGCTTCCGCGCCTTGAAAGTGGATCTTAGTCGGTTATATTAAGACATCTATTGTTCTGTTGTTGACCACATTAGTTTTGGGGAATGATACTTTTACTTTCATTGCAGTTTACACTTCTTTTTCCTTAATCCTGGGAATTAAAAGCATGCCTCGTGGAAAGGTGTGGCAGGCTTTTAGCTCTGAGAAAAGGGTGGTCCTTCTCAGGTAACTCGTATATTATTGGCTGGTGGAGTCCTCTAAAACACCAATACCTGAATCAGGTAGAGAAAAAATTCAGAGACAAGCCTCAAAGCAACTTGTCAGTTGTGCCTTTAACCACTTCAAGGTGGGTTTGAGCTTTTCTTGCCATTTGCTCTCACAGTGGCAGAAGAGAAGGAAGGATTGTGAGGTGAGTAAGGCATTTTCAGTAAGGTAAGCTATTTTAGAGCCTTTTGCTGATGCATACAATTAAATGGATAAAGAACTGCTGAGAATTAACTAATATTAAGATTAATTGGTTTAAAATATTAGCAGAATCAACAGTGTTTCGGGGGGTATAAGAAAAAAAAAGTACAAGTCTAAGTGAAATTTTAAAAAAAGGAAATCAGACTATCAGAGAGCTTTAGGTGGGGAAAGTGTGCAAGGTGTGGGTGTTTTCCCTGTAGCAGGACTTTGAGGCAAACAGATAGCAGCTTGGCCACTGCGGGCTTGAGGTGGGCTGTGGTGGGGTTGCATCACCGGTGACTAAGCATTCATTCAGCTCAGGCCTGTGACAACGTGCCAGAGCCCGGGTTTTTAACAGCAGCCTGAACGCCCGTAGCTACAGAGGAGGGCATGCCTGGTCTCGCTCAGGCTCAAACTGCAGCTTCCTGCTGCACTCATTGCCACCTTTTCAACCTCGGAGGCTTCCTCATAAATCACCGTGTCCCAGTTGCATATTCAGCACCAGGTTACAGGGTTGGCCTCTATCCACAAAGCTTCACACTGAAAGTAAAGCTTAAGGGTTCCCTTAATGTAACGAGGTGATAAAACTCACTAATTGTATTTTAGTACTTTGGGCTGTGGTGCCTCCAACAGTGAAAATCTGTGTATGGATGATTTTTATTAACACTTTACATTTCTATCTCTATTTTCAGATGCTGCTGGAATATTCCATGTGTTCTATCCTTCATTCCACCGGAGTCTGTTTGCGTTTTTAACCAGATTTCAGTGGTGTGAAGAGTAAAAGACATGGGGATGAGACTTCACAAGCCAACTAAAACACCAAAAAGCAATCGCTTGATACATCAAAGATGACTCAGTTTATTCTTTGTCTGTGTTATATGTAATAGAATTATATTTTGTATAGTTTCTGCAGTTTTTTGTGTTTAACTGTATCCTGAATGTGTGACATGCAAAATGATTGTATTTTTATTAATAAGAAACGCAATGTGATTTGAATTGATTCCTTGACCTTGTGCCCCGTTTCTCTTTTTCAAAAGTGCACCATATCAAATCATTACAGATCCATTTTACCACCCACACCTAAGTTTCTGTTTCTCAACCCTGGATGGTGTTTTTTTTTTTTTTCTCTCCCTTCTCTTTTTTTTTTTTTTTTTCATTAGCCAACACGGAGAATATCTGACTCTGCCCACACAAACAACCTTTACTTCTTGGCAGATGCAGCTTATTAATAATTTAAAACATGCCCTCTCTATAGCCTTCACCAAGAAGCCATTAAACATGTTTCTCTTTGCTGCACAGATGCATCGCCACAACTACCCGCACAATTCTCTGCAGCACTGCACATGAAAGGCAAAAACAAACATGAAAGTAATTACTGCTTATCTTTGCCATGCCTCATTGTTGCTACATGTTTTCAAGTCCATGATATAGATGTGATTTCTATACATATGTGAAGTACATAAGCTAACCAGGATTTACCCAAACCTGATCTAAATCCAGCTTATCAGGTTCAACAGAATTTTAAATGTAGCTGAGCATTTCACCACAGGGTTGTGGGCATGCCTCTTCACTGAAATTCGATCCCCATCAGAGACTTTTTAAAATGTGAAATGAAACCATAATAAAACAACAGAGCAAAGCAACACATTCTCAGCCCCATGGTTATGTATAAGTACATGGATTCAAATCCGCCCTCAGATGCTTTTCAATTTTGTTGTGATGTCTTCAATATTATGTAATTAATTCTATTCACATTGCCAGGCTTTTAGATGAAGCATGTATATATTGTCCCTGTGTATGCGGTGTATGCATGGGTTCTCTCCAGGTGCTCTGGCATCCTTACAAGTTAATGGTCACTTGTCTCTCTATTGGCCTTCAATAGGCTGGTGAATAGTCTCATCTAGTAGCTGCTGGGATTGGCTTCAAATCCTGCCAAACCTTGAATTGGAGTAAGCAGTATAGAAAATAGTTGGAAATATAGTAAAATCAAAAAAATGTAAATACACTGAACCTTAATCTAGTTCAGAATTGAAATGGCCAACACATATCAACGATTCATTTTAAACCGTGAGAACTTAAGTTCAGAGCAATTTATGAGGAGAATGAACTTGCATAATTCTGCAGGATGGATGTAGAATTAGACTTCATTAGATAAAGTTCACTTTTGCAGGAAGTGAACTTTATCTAATGAACTTATCTAATTAATTTTTTGATAGGAATTAAGGTTTGGAGTACACTTCAGGTGTGCTCGTAATTGTTCCAGATATGAAGAACATGACCAATAAATCGAGATTTTTTTTGTTTAGTTTTAACTTTCATGATCGAAAGTAAACTTTGACCCAGATGATCTCAGAAGTCTCAATGGTTTCATCAGGTGAGAGTTGCAGCTTAGAGCAGTTCCCTTTATACCTCTACTTGAAGCCCTCAGCTTATGTTCCTGATCTCTAGACTTATACAGGACAATGAACAGTGATCCACATTTGGTTTTGATCAACAGAAACAAGTTCAACCTCATTGATGATATACAGCATGAACCACCCCAACCATACAAAATAAATCCTCCAATTAATCAACTGATTTTGGGATCTTCTTTATGAATTTATTAATAAACTTTTCTCTTCAATATAATGTGTTTGTTGTTTCTTGTACGGTGCCAATTGAAATGTTTTAATATTGTTTAAAGACACGTAAAATGGTTGGGAAAAAGTCATTTACATTTTCCAATGAAACATTTAAGGTTTTGTTCACTTTATTAAATCTAAGAACCTTCCTGCAAAAAGGTTCATAAATAAATATTCATTCATTATCTATGCAGTTCTAATCCAGTTTATGGTCACGGAGAAGCTGACGCCTTTCCCAGCAATTAGCTAGAGGCAGAGTACACCCTGGATAGGTCATCAGTACATTGCAGGGACCACACACACAAAGACAAACAACCACTTATGCTCACAATGATTCTTAGAGACAATTTTCTTAGAGTAAGAAATTAGCCTAGCATGTTTATGAGGGAGGAAGCTGAAGTATGTGGAGAGAACCTACGCATACCGGGGAGAACGTGCAAACTTCACACAAAAATGTGACTGCTCTGACGTCACCCAGCCGAGGCTCAATCTAGCCATGAATCCATCCTTTTAATATCCGTACCACTTAGTCCAATGGAGGTTTGTAAGTTGTTAAAAATATGTTAAATATATTCATATTTAATTGCATCTTTATTGAAAAAATACATCCATAATGATGTTAGTTTCCATGGTGATTAGAGAATTAAGCGTGTCAACTGATTCTGGATCTGGATGTCACTTTTAAAAATAAATAATTCTTATTGTAAACAGCACACCGAGCAACAACAGCGGACATGAGAGAGTGGAAAGTTTGTTTCTTAATCATCTTCCTGCCACAGAGTTTGGCTGTGGGAGAGGACACAGGTGAGAGCAACATTACACTCAAGTGTTTTAGGAATTTTGGATCAGACTGTTCTCTGTAATGAAAAGTTTCTGTTCTCCACAGCTGAGGGTATTATGACAGCTTCACACCACACATGCAGCACTTGCTAATTGAAAGCACAACCATTGTGCAAAAATGCTTTGTGTTGTCAAAAGCATGCTTCATTAGGTGAAATTAAATGCACTGAACAGTATTGTCACGGCTTCATGTGACAGCTAAGTGTGCAAGCTATGGTCCCGTACGCTGCCTTGCACCTAAGGCGGTGTTCTCTCTGTGTGCGCTAATTTGTTTGTGTTGTGGCTTCATAGTTGCAGCAGACATTGGTGCACACCAGTTAGAACGTCTTGTGGAACTGCTGACCTCCAAGGAGTGTGAGGACCTCCTGTTTGCCCTGTCTCACCAAGAAGAGAACATCTTCAAGCATCTCGATCGCCTCTCACCGGACAAAAATCAGCTAAATCTGAGAGCTCGGTTCAAAAGAGACACATCTTCTGTTGCAGGTTTGTTCTCATTGCACATCTGAGACCATGGGCTTCATATAAACCAAAGAAGGTTCCTGTCATGTTGTGTTGTAAGGAAACAGTTGTAAGTTATCAGTAAATCTGGCATATTGATCAAGTGATTGGCCAGTTTGTTTGCTGTTTGCATTTATTATAAATGCTGGTTCATGTGATGAGTAGATACACGAGATATTTGCATGCTCCATTGAAAAAGCTTGTAGGTTAAGAGTGTTAATTTAGTCGAAGAAGTGTTCAAATCATTTTTTTAATAAAAAATAATCCCAATTCCAAGGAAAAGTCCTGCAAAAAAATGCTGTAAAATTTAACTGCCTCCCTGACAGTTCTCGTGAAGTTAAACATGAGTATTAAACCGTAAATGTTTCTTTGTAGTAGGCTGCAAACATGTTTATTTCTGCTGTAAAGTTGGTCTTTTTAACACCAGTCTGTGGAGATTTGCTCTGCTTTAGAGCCCCTGGTGGATGAAGGAGGAACTGCAGTTTTTGGCATTTCCGCACACTTTTTTTTCCAAGGCTTGGTTTAGAGCTTGGTTTAGAGCATGGACTGTATATAATTGGTGGACAAAGCTTCCAAGTACCGGAAAATCCGAAAATGGATGAAAAGGTGCAGCTGAGAGGGCTCTGTCAAGGTGGAGCCAACAGGAAGCAAGCAGCTGTAACCAATGATAGCGTTGATAGCCATTCTGACACATGTCAATCAAAGGGACACACCTCTAAATTTAAGATGAAAATAACATAGAAACGGAGGAGTTAGAAAAATGACAGTTGTCATGAGAGACAGTAAATTAGACCTATTAAACCTAAAACAGTTTTTTGAACGAGGGTGTAAACATGTTTATTTCAACTGTGAAATCGGACATTTTAACATGGGAGTCTATGGGAATCGCTTTCTCTTGCAGCCAGTTATCTAGCGGTGAGGGGTGAACTGCAATTATTTTAACTTCCAGGTTCACTTCAAAATCAGCCGCCATGTTTAAAGAAAAGAATTAAAGACAAAAAAAATAAGTATTTTAACACGAATGGTTCAATCTTCAATAAATTATTATATTAATTGAAAACTATATCAGTTGATATTAGCTGAAAATAACTCATTTCTTGACTTATGATAAGATATTATAAGACAATCTAGTGGAGCAGCCAACAGATTACAGTAAAAATATATAAATGATTTGAGTATTTGTGCATCAGAATTGAAATTAAGTCTTTGATTTGATGAAAGTAGTTATTTTTTACCCGCACTTGATTGTATAAATAAGCCTTAACTTCTGAAAATATTCTTTTGATTTCCAACTTCTCAGACTCCTACTGTGATGCTTCACAGTAGGGGAGCCTCTTCTTCAGGAAGACGGCAGATTTGTAGATTTCATCCCATCACTTTTACAAGATTCGCTTGAGGAGGAAACCTTTACAACCAGTGTAATAACCAGGAAGAATGATTTCAGCACCCAATATATCACAGCTTACTGCACATTTCAGAAAATGTCAACCTTTGGGAGTCACAAGCAAAACAAAGCAAAGAAAAGTTATGACAGAAAAACGCCAATGAAAAGCTGTAAGGAGGTAGAAATAAAGTAAAACTCCCCACCGTGAGATCTGTCTGTCTCTCACATGTCCAACTCAGTTTAGAGAGTTTGTGGCAGCAATCTCGCAGTTGGACACTTGTCTTTCTGAGGCGCATATGTTTTTTATTTGCTAGATGATGAGACTCAGTGCCGAACAGCCCTGACAGACTGGCTGCTGAAGAACGGTGAGAGGACCTACTACGACAGGCTTTCCCGCGCCTTGCAGCACATCGGCAGAACAGACATCGCTGTTGGTGAGAACACATGTCCCCTGCAGCACTGAATATTTCTTTTTTCCAGAGAAGTATTTTGTGTGACGCTACTAACAGTTTGCTTTTTTTATATGAAGCAAAAGTCAGCGTTTATGTACAGGGCTTGTTGATAGACGTGTCTCTCCACAAGAGGAAATTGGAACAAAGCCTCATTTGGCTAAACTGCAGGGCATTTTCCAAACTGGTTCGTTTCAGTCAAGGCAGCCTCTTCAAGATTTTAAACAACAGTTGCATAATTGGTTCACTACTTGGAGATTTGTTATAATTGGGCCTTCAAAAGTAGCATAGTTTACTCACTTGCAGTCTCTGGTATGTGTTGCAGTCCGGTGTGCACGCAGTTCCACAGCTGAGTGGCGTTTGGGTAGAAAGAGGTGTGAATGATCTGACAGAGAACTCAGTGGAGCTGACACCAACCAGAGAACAAACCATCTGTTCCTTTAATCAGCAGCTTTGGAGTATATAAAAAGAGAGAAAGAAAAAGGAGATAAATAAAACACAAGTAAAGGAGTGTGGATTGTAAGACAAGAGTTGGGTGGGAGAGGTGATGGCAGTTCTGTGATGCAGAAAGAAACAATTGTTTCACAGTTAATTGCAGTTGTAAGGCGATCAGCTCATGTTTATTAACTTGAAAAGTTAGTTATCCTGCTAGAATTGACCATGTGCAGGACAGGAAGTGAATAAATAAATGCTTCACATAGACGTTAATCATATTTACTGTTTTTGTTTTCACAGAAGTGGGGAAGAACATCAACCAGGATAAAGTCCTGAGCTTGAAACGCTACGTTGAGGATTATCACAAATTTGTCAAGTCTTTAGACGTCCCATCTGTGAAAGCGGGTACAAAACCCCAGCAACGTGCACATCAGAGGGTCAGAGCTCAAAAGGGTGAGATCATTCATCCTTTTCTGATTGGTAACACAAAGCAGAAATAGTGACGGAAAGCTTAGCATGTGTGTCCACGGATTCAGGCTGTCAATGCCAAGAAGAGATTTTTTTTTGGGTTACACCTCTGGAGATTGTCTGAATGACAAATGATATAATGTTTCACTGAACCCTGAATCTATTAAGCGTTTAGATGAGATGCCGGATTAGATGTGGTTGCCGTGGGCACGCTTCCAACTCATTACTTCTCAACATCAACACTCTCACTATACAAAGAATATTTCCCATGACAGTTAGAGATTCAAAAATGTAATTATCACCTGTCCGTTTATTTACTCTCCTGGGTGTTTCCTGCAGGTCAAAACTTGACTAAAAAGCCCCTTTAGTCCTTTGAGGTGGTAAATGTGTCCTGCTTGTGCTGTTTGTTAGTGAAGGATCTGACGTGGCCTGACCTGGATCTGATTGTGGAGCGGGCCCCTGTCCCTGTGTACCCAAGGGGCGCATTGGAAATGGCGATGCCATTTTTGCTTGGCATCATGCTGGGCTTTGGAGGCACCTTGCTTGCACTGGTTTCTTTACTCTTCATTATCTGCATCTCCCAAAGAAAGTCTACAAGACAAATGTAAGGTGAAAGTCTGGGATGTGAAGTTGGGAGATGCAACCTGGTGGACGTTAGGTGTAGTGTTTTAATTATCTATTAAGATTAAACAGGCATAAAATTTTATCCTTTTTGCCTATGTTCTTTTTTATTTAGTTGTTTGTTTAGATACAATCTGTTGACCATACATTCACAAGAACAAACACAGAAACTCAGTATTGATTCTACAAGACCACTGCTGAGTATAAGAAACATAATTCAAAGAATGCCGTTCCGGTTAAAATAATTATCGCGTATTTCTAGACTTGTAGGGACTATTGTCTTGCCAGTGGCTAGATGACTAGTTGTGTGACAGATGCACTGGAACCCAGCCCTCACACCAAAGGTTGTTCCGGTGTTACTCTGATAGTGATGCCACTTTCCATTTCCCCTCCTAGTGACGGCAATGTGCCCGTCTGGCATCGAGGAGCAACTAATTATCCTGCCTGGCGCCTGCTTCCCCGGAGCTTGCCGATACCTCCACAGGCAATCCAAAAGACTAATAACAATGACAATGCTAGCAGATGATGAAGCACGCTCAGTTGTGATGGCAGCGTCTGCCAGGCGAAAGAAGCCAAACAGAAAACAGGGACATTTTTTAATGTAAAAAGGGGGAAAGGAAATAGGTTGATATATGACATGCTACTGTGATGTGAGTCCAGAAATTGAGATTGAAAGCAAACAAAATGAAAAAAATATATCTGCATTAGAAAATTGACTGTGTTGCCATGTAAAAACTTTAATTAAGGAAATAATTTTCTTACAACTGGATTATTTTTATGTCCTCTACTGATACAAGCAGTTACATAATGGCAAGGCAGAAGACACGCTCATGGCTCTGAAGTATTTTTTTGGTGTGGGGGGGGGGGGGGGGGGGGGGGGGGGGGGGGGGGGGGGGGGGGGGGGGGGGGGGGGGGGGGGGG
>JBAMHX010000015.1:3668177-3684058 GCA_037177515.1 Pseudomugil tenellus
GTTTTGGGTTCCTTTATGGGGAAAAGAGGTGAAAGAGGGGAAGGGAGGAAGAAAGGTTCGGGGTTTGGAGGGGTTTTTTGGGGGCCCCCCCCCCCCCCCCCCCACACACACACTTTTTTTTTTTTTTTTTTTTTTTGAAGATTCCCACTTTCTTTCGTCATAATTGAGCTAATTACTTCATTACACAAATCTGGCCTAATGTGCTTCAGGAAACCGACTGCTTGGATTAACAGTGGCACTGAGCAGCAATTACTGTCTATTAGTTCATAAATCAACATTTAAACAAATTACAGTGCCAAGAAGAACTGCCTGAGTGAAACTGTGAAGTTTGGAGTTTTTACTTCCATGCTAAGCAATGACTTCAATTATGCTACATATCTAAAGAAAAAAAAAAACTTCTACTAAAAATATTTCATTGTTTCATTTTTGTTCCTTCAGTGTTATTTTTTATTTTTTTTTTTTTTTTTTTACAATCATATGCAAAATTTAGTCCTCTTTAGAACACCTTTCTTCAACATTTCTGTTGCATAAAACTGGTGACATCAAACATCATTTGTCTTTCCCCCGCTTGGTGTTTCGTCTTCATCCCGAACATCTCCTGTCCCTCAGCTTCCCCCCGCTGGCTGTTAGGATCTTGCAGGTGCTGACTGTGACAGGTTCACCTGCTGTGGGCTTGCTCGCTTTTCTGAAAGCAGTGGAGAGGAAAGCTGCAGTTGTGTATGCCTGACTGACTCAGAGAAACAACATGCCACATGGGGCTAGCATCATGGTTGTGACACTCTTTTGCAAGGTTCCACCAGGAAGCTTCTCCCACTGAAAGAGGAAAACTAACACTTCCAGCTTGTTGAGGCACACTGCTTGTTGAAGAGTTATGAACCTTTGCCGAAAAACCAGATACTGCAGGCAGGGGTCACGTACTTTTGGTCCCAACTCACAGATATTGTGTGGATCAGAATTGCATTCTACTATGGGCGTTTTGGACTTGTGTGACAATGTAATGGTTTGGGTGTTCATGCAGAAATATGCTAACCTTCTATTACTATTGTATCTACAGAAGAATACAGAAATATACAGTCTGATGCACAGTTTCCTATTCTGCATAGCAGAGCCAGATCTTGCGATTGTCTCCAACCCCATCCTTTCCAGTGAGTTACAGAAATCTGCAGAATAGACCAGTGCTCTATTCTCATGCAAAGTGTTGAAGTAATCACATGGATGGATGGAGAAAGAATCTGACATAAAATTGACATTTACAGCCAAGGCAAAGCCAGTGTCTGAGGGTATGATTTCCAGGCATTTCCATTCTCATGTAAAATGGAGCTTTTTCATCTCTGTGATTTCTTTTGGGTATTTAATAGTTTGTGGAGCAGCAGCTTATCAAACAGAATTCTCAAAGGGGGACACATCTGTCTATTGTCATTGGCTGGGCTTGGCATATGGAGCTAAGTGTTTGTCTGGATGAAAATGTAGACGGACTGGATGTAATGCGTGCCAAGGGGATGCTCAGACAGTAGGCCTGTGTCCTTGATGTGCTGGGGCGGAGCGTTCTGCACCGGGGCCTCTGGGGTGTGCTTAGTGTCACTAAAGGCTTTAAGTTCCCCCTCCTTCCATTTGCATCTTCATTCATCTGCAGAGCCACGGAGGTGCCGCAGTCCCCACTCAACCATCCCTCTTCTTTTGCTCAATATATATGGATCACAGGAAACAAGATCACAACAGCAGCTCTTTTAAAGTCATACTTTTTTTTAATCGCCTCTGCTCCAGCTTTCACAACTTTGTCTTTTATGGGTTCCTTGAGGGAATTGGAGACTTCTTCAAAGTTTTTTGTGCTGATGAGACAAGAGCATTTATGAGGGTTTACAGATAAAACCACAGTGCCATCAGGTGGTCATGATGTGACATTACAGCATAGATGTAGAGTGAAATAAAGAATTTTTACTTAATAATTCACCTAATCTCCAGTTTTAAATAGCAGCATGAAGTTTATAAGAAAATAAGTGAATAGAGTAAAATAGTATGTAGGGTTTATTGCTTTAACTCTTATAATTCCACACTGGTTGGAAGTAAAACTGAATGCTGAAAATAATTTCATAGAAATGAAATTAGGAAACACTAAGATTAAGCATAAAAATATATAAAAGATTTCTACCAAGTTGCAAAAGCAGCTTTGGAAAAGTACCTTGAAGATGTTCAGTAGCTGTTCATAAAAAAAAAAACAAAAGGGGGTAAATAAAAATAGTGGGAAACACTGACAAAGTCATTATGTAAGGCTAATTTTGTGGAAAACAAATTTTGTCTTCATCCTGGTCCTCTGAACCCTACCCCCCACCCACCACTCACTCTACATTATTAAGATTATTCAGATTTATTGAACTGCTCATTAAGCTTTTAACAGGCCTGTTAATAAGTTATTAATTTAATAATTGATTATTCTAAAACAGAGAGGACGGGGTGTCCCAGTGTTGACAAAGTGTTGCAATTTGTTATTGTCTGACTTTATAAATGTGTATTTAGGACTTGCTTTGATGACACAATGTCATTTATTATGCACATTCCTGGAGCAGTCATTGCCCACCAGCACCCCAAGGCTGAGAAATTACATCATGTTAGCATCATGTTATTGCTAAGTTTAACTTTATGCACCACATCACATGCCAAAAACTGGGCGTTTTGAATGTTCATCATGGCTGAAGAAATGCAAGAGGGCATAATTGGAGAAAGAAAGGAAAAGAAAGTGAGAAAGGAACAGAGACAGAGAAAGTCAACACCGGACTGACTTCTACTGATGGAGAGAGCTCAAAGTACAAGTAGAGTACAACCCGGATGGTGAATTAGCCATGAATTGGGAATGCTTCAGTGAGAAAATCTTTGCTTTAGGCATATTAAATAGAAGTAATGCCCTTTCTTGGACCATAAGTGTATCTGACATAATGCAACGACTGGGTGCAAGTTCTTCAGTAAACATCTGTAAGAATCTACAGTTCCAGTCTGGTTGGCTGTCCAGGTGAATCCTCTGGTATCTTTTCCAGGAATACAATAGAGATCAGCTGATTCCTACTCCTAAACCATCATTAATCACATTTGCCTTCAAAGAAGCCCCCATTTTTTTCTCCACCACTTCCCTGTATTCAGTCTTCTGTCTGTCACACAGCCCATAACTGCAGAGTCATCTTTTCCACCAATAATAGAAATCAGAGATTCTTTTGGAAGTCAGAGGTGTTAAGCACAAAGAGAAATGGTGACAGTACAGTCCTCTGTGTTGTTCCTGCACTGCAGACACCTTCTCAGACACACAGCGCTACGGAATCAGAATCTGTTGAGTCTTAGAGCTTGAAAATAATCCAGATGGTACATGGTCAATGCAGTCACTGCAAGGCACACAGTCAACTTTTACTGTCATTTTAAAGTGCCGTGCGTGCATGAACCCAATAGGAGAAAGTTACTATTTCTGCTGCATGCATGAATAAAGATGGGGTGGGGGGTTCAGAAAAACAGGAAGTTAAAACAAAAGCACATTTCTTAAAATATATTGTTTAGCATTGCAATCCGGTGTCCAATGACAGCTTTCAAGATTTACCTGATTTAATTTAATTAAACACATGTGGTGTTGCATTTCCCTGATTTAACAAAATGTAGGGAGGTGCTCCTCAGTGTTGCCAACTTAGATTGTCTGTTTATTGAGATAAAAGCTGGAGATTTCTCCTCTGGGCTTCAAACAGGTGTGTTGCCTCTGCACCAGAGACAAACAGATTTACCCAAGAGACATTAGAGAAACGGGGGGTGGGGGGATAATAAAACTGGTCTAGAATTGAAACCAATTTTTCTCCATTACTTTTGTTTTCTTTTATTCAGCCTCCAAGCATTGTGAGCGGACTGTGCAGAGCACTCTCTCAGAGAACTCAGCGGAATGCTAATGTGCGAATGTTTTTGTTAATGAATTCGATATATTATGCAGCTGAGGAAAGAGGCACTTTCACTAATGTTTGTGTGGTTAATGGTCTCTGCTTGTTCCGTGAGACAGACACTTAGACATGGCTGGGCTTTGTCTCTGAAGTGAAATAGCAGCCTGGCTACACTCATCACAGTTTAATGTCTTTACTCTGACTTACATGCATAACGACGAGCGCTGCTCAGACTTTGCCGTGACAACAAACAGATTCTGCTTGTATACTGGAGAGCTGTTCGTATTGGGCTTCCATCATTGTAAAGAGAAATAACATGGCCTGTGCAGTTTTTTCCTAAAGTTTTAAAACTAAATGAAGTAATTGTGCACAAGCTATCATATTATTAATGTGTAATAACACATACAACACCCCTACAAACATTGCAAAGCATCATGTTGCTTCTCTCCATGCTGTGGTGTTCTAATGAGTTCCCCTAGCTCTGCACCACACTGAGTTGTTTTTCTTTGTCTTGTCTAATTTCCCTGCTGATACTGAATGACTCAGTACAGAACCGTTATCTGCAGTTATCACTCAATTCTCTTCCTTTTTTAAAAATTTCTAATAAGAAGACAGGAGTGCAAACAGTACTTGCTACTCTCTTTAATGAGTTGATGGGGTGATAAACACCTGACTTGCATACCTGTCCAACACCATGGCTGCACATCTATCTTTACCTCGACAGCATTTGTTAGATGGACGGTCGATTTCGTTTGTCAAGCTTTGTTGTAGCTTTGGCTTCATGGCAAGTGTTAATATCTTTAATACTAATTATGACTTTGATTACTTTTAATACAGTAATAGTGTGTTGAGAGAATTTATTATGTCTGCAAGTTAATAAAGAGAAAAACAACAATGGCAAGTAGATTAAATGGTGCTCCCTAACACACATGGGGCTGCAGCTTAATTCAACTATAAATAATTAACCATCCTCCAATCAGAGGCTCAGACTCAATAATTTTATGCCTTAATTAATCACGCGAGAGTGTTCCATTGTTGGTGCATTTAATTGTTGTTGAACTACTAGAGCAAAACAATGGGCAGCATTAATTAATACCAGCTATCAGTGGTCAGACTTGCTCTCGGCAACTCTGTAAACAAACCCTGTCCAAAAGTATTTTGCTGACATTACACAGTCAGAGATTTATGATTTCCCGGCTGAGAACTGGTTTGTTAATGGGGCAGAATATACCCCAAACACAGGTCTGTAAAATGCATATGCAAAGTATTAACTACCATCGCTTGATCAATGTCAAAACCACCATTATTCAGAATTCCAGTCATGGTTTTGTGCTTGCTCTGTCACTGTAAGATGAACCTCACAAGCACGTAACCTGTCAGAGCTACATTCTTTTAATAAAATGAGGTTTCCTCGTCCACTATTAATAAGCTTCAATTTGAAATCCTGATTTCAAAAGGTCAAAACTAAATAAATTCTCAGCAAAAGGCTATTCACAACATTGGATGGGTGCTAAATGACGATGTCTCATGACTCAATGAAGAGATAACCTCTGAAAGCATGCGTTTAGTCTCAATAGTACAAAACCACTGGCCGTGTAAACAAATTTAATACATAAATCTTTCGACCTTGAATTCCTAAAAGGAACCTTGTTAATTAAACCATCATGGTCGATGAATGTGCAAGAGGTGTAAAATTAATTTATATCTGAAACTTGCAATTACAGAATTATAAAAAAGCCAGTCCATTATACGAGTATCTCATTTAAAAAACGGTTTCATAACTCAATGTAATCATCATTTGACCTGCAGAAAAGGTTAATTTTCTATGTATACCTTCAGAGATAAAGGCTAATTTAAATTTTATGGTACAATACCAAGAGGGTCAAAGTAATAAGAAAAATAGGTCAAAGCACACAATGAATTAAGGGAATTAAAAAGGGGTGAAAAATGGTGCAATTCTGAGTCATAAACACAGAAAACACACAAAAAAAAAACATTTTCCTAGTTTTCAGTGGTTATCTAACATCTAAAGTTAGAGAAGTAGGACAGAGTGATATTATAAACCATAACCATGCACCAAACAATGGTCATACTCTTTCAGATTAATCAAACTAAGTCTGAAATCAGCGTGGAAACAATGGGAGGGGGGAAGAGAAGCGAAGAATGAGCTGCAGGTGATGGAATTAAAAACACACACATACAATCACAGGCATTAAATGATGAGGGATCTTCCCAGGGCTCCAAATTAAAGCTGATGGCCATAGAAACCTTGTAATCACTTGTGGTGCCAATTTGCTGCAGAGATGAAGGGGAGCAGAGGAGCAGATGTGTGCCAGAATACCTTAGGATGATTTCTTAATAGCTCCATAAATTCATTCAGGCATCACAGGCAAAACCTCTGACAGGCTGCTGCTAGGCTACACAGGCACTGGAGGCCTTTAAGCACTTTAAACATTTTGCTACACAAACAAAAGTTAGTTAGCTGATATATTTTCTTTGTTACAGTTTCTAGGAGTGCAGCTGCAGCAACAATGCATGTAGGAGGTTTATTTTCGTCGCTATAGCTTTTTATAGAAAAAGATTAAATATGTGAGAGGTCAAGTTCACAACCATTTAAATGTTATTCACCCAGCGACGAAACACATTCATATCAGGAAGCTGTTACAGTAGCTATATATGGCAGCTACAATATTTATGCAACCACTTTTATTACGGTGTCTCTGAATGGACAAACAAGTCTGTGTGGGGCGTGAGAACACTGAGCTTTAAAGTAGAAAATAAAGCACAGTAGATATCTGAGAGGATGCACTGATTCGATTTGAGTGATTTATCATTTCCTAGTTAGCTACCTAGCATTCAAACCTGAAAACTGTTTTGGGCATGTCTCTGAAATTATTTATTCCATTGACCTCAAATCAAGTGCAAATGAAAGGTCATGACCTGAAGATGTTTCGCATAATAATGTTATAACTATATGTTTATATATTTGTATATGTATTCGAGGACTGGGGAAATTGAAGATTGGGGGTGTTCGGGCATATACCCCTAGCCGTTGCGTCCAACGGCATCATTTGTAGTTTCTCTTTGCTGTTCATTGCATCGCGTGTGAATGTACCGAGGTAACATGAATGAGGGTTTTAGTTGTTACCTGCTAACGTGCCACTGTCTGCAGTGGAGATATAAGGAAGCAGAATGGGTTGTGTGGGTGAGAGAGAGCTGTCATCATGAAAGTTACAACTCCAGTCAATACTATAAGTAAGTAAATAAAGTAAGTAATTTTTTATTTATATACCACCTCTCAAGATAAAAATCACAAAGTGCTTTACAATAAGGATAAAACGTGGAATATAAAAACAAGTAAAACTAAATAAAAAACACATAAAACTAAATAAAAGCAAGTTTTAAAAAAATCGTTTTCAGCTATTTTTTAAAACAAACTACTGAGTCTGCCATTCTCAAGCTGAGAGGAAGGGAGTTCCAAATGGATGGAGCCACTATAGCAAAGGCCCTGTCACCTTTGGTTATCATCAGCACACACTAATATAAGACTGAGGCACCTCTTCTTGGTACCAATGAGGAGCAACTATGACTTAATGAAGATGCTTTTATTTGTCATTCTTTTACTCACTCCCAACTCGAGCGCAAACAGTCTGTTTACGACAAAGGACTGAGGCCTCAAACTTGGAAGGGTTCCTTCCGACTGCTTCACACCAAGTGTGGTTTGATTGGGATGTTAAAATTATGTTGTTATGGTTAAACACATTGCTACGGGTTCTGTGTTTTCATGCTGATGGTTCATGTGTTTAGACTCTGAGCTACACAAAGCATCACCCTATGTTTTTATAGCCATCTGATAATTAGGAGTAAATTGTAACACTGCATGATTTTTGACACAAGAACAAATGGCAATGATGACTAGGGTTCTTTATTCTATATTAAAATTTCACAGTCAAAATAATCTATTCAATAGAATAGAACCAGAACTTTGTTGTGACTCAGACCTTCATGCTAACAAACACATGCTAGCACTGTTGTTGGTATCAAATTAATTGAGTATTTCTTTTAACAGCAGAATTTATCTGATTTTTGAAAAAGGACGGGGTGAAATATGGAATTTTAAAAAATAAATAAATGTACTGCTAATTGCAGTCAGCTTCATTTATGCTTGACACAGCATTCCCACTTTTGGGAGGAAAAAATAGGAAAATTCTGATTCTCAGTAGACCTTGCAAGACAGCAAAGCCAAGAAAGTGCTGATGCTTTGTAATCCTCTTTTCATTTAAGGTTAGCCTTTTGCAGTGTCTTGCCTCCACAGGGACTTGGCCAGACTACTCGGCTGGTTGCACCTCACAGCTGTGGCCATGCACACTCTCAGTTAATTACAGGAGCACTGCACATTCAGCAGCTTTACTCCACAGCTATTTTGAAAGGTAGGCAAACTAAGCCTCAGAGCTCCAGCCATCGTGTTCCTGTTGCTGAGTTGCTGGGCTCTCTTGCTGTTATGTACCACCCCCTGCCTGTGGAGTGAAGTACTGATGAATTTACATAACCCAAAAAATGAATCAATTTATTTGTGAGATAACTGGGAGATGGGAAAAAAAGCACACTCAACCACAGGATGCATTTTGAAAATGATAAACTCGCCTCATCTTTACTGCAGTACTCAGTGCTCAAACATTTCCTGCAATCTTAGCAGGTTCGGGATGTGTAAATGTTGCCAGCTATTTGCTTGCATAGTATATTCAAAATACTGAGTACATCTTTAAAGTCCACTTCTACATTATGTGCAAGAAGTACAGTTTTACCACTTTGATAGTCTGAAGAATTCAGGTGTATTAACATGATTCCAATCAGGAAAGACATCAGCAGTGACCTTATAGAATCAACCAATAAGTCTGGATGAAATATAAAGTCATTTCCAAATGATTTGAAGTCTGTTATCCTGCTCAAGGGGGAAAGATTATTCACAGGAGCAAATCTCGTCAGGAGTAGACGTCCCAGCAAGTTCATACTAAGGTCAGAAACCCAATGCTCCGAAAAATCCATCCTGGACACAGTACAGTCATTTAAGGGGCTATATTATGCAAAATGGACATGTATGAGCTTTTTAACCTTCTGTTGTGTTAAAACTATCCTGGAGGTAGTTTTATTTTTCATCCAGCTTGACCCAAATGGGGTCATGCAACAGGACAAGGATCCCAAACAGATCAGCAAGGTTTTGTTTTTTTGTTTGTTTGTTTTTTTTTTTTGTTATTTAAAAAAAAAAAAAAAAAAAAAAAAGTGGGGTGTGGAAATAGTTTCTTAAGGCAAAATTTCACAAGTTAGAAACATTTTCCTCATTTCTGTGATAGACTGAAAATATCACCCAGAAAAAGTATTAATTCAGGTCATTGCTTTTAAAGATGCTCCTACAAGCTATTAACTCGGTAATTTTATTTAATTTTACACATTGCGTCTGCATTTTGGGTGGGTTTTGTCAGGTAATATGGCACATTAACACACACCATATGTTGTTGTTCATCTGAGGCTGAATATCCCTGTTCCACCTGCTAACAACCAGATGGGCTTCTTCCCTTTCTTTTTATGTCCTGATATATAAAACCAAAGCATTCAAAGTACATATTTCTCTTTGTGTGATTGCAAACTGCTTTTTGTTTGTACATTTGATAGATTACAGAAGAATGACTTTGAAACTAAGAAGGCTGCACGTGGCACATGTTTAGCAAGCAATGTAGCATAAAACTGAATAAAATGAGTTTTTTTAATACTCCCCATAGAATATGTGTGTTCTATGTTGTGCCACAAACTGTGTGAAAAACTGTGATATTTCTGTTTACTCCATGCTGAACCAGATGGGGTGACAAAAGCTGTGCTGAAGAGCGTATTTTTACCAAGACAGTAAACTGTTGTTCCTCATTCTCAAATCTCTCTCTACATGCCAAAACCTTGCAGCATTTCCAAGCTTAGTTCCCTTTTTTTAACAGAGGGTGCCTACATGTGAGCTAAATATACAGATCGACATCTATGTAATTACATTACTGTGAGCATAATTTACATACTCAAGAGCTCTTCTAAGCCTCCAAGCAATTTCTTGTATAATTCAGATTGCATAGCTGTAAACCATTCAGCACGAGGACGTTTGCCTGTTGCTAATGCGACACTGCAATAACGGTTTGAACAAGAGGGGAAAGGGCATTTGTGATGCTTTACGCTCTCATATAGTCACAATAACTTTCAATTTAACAAGAAACATTACAGCATTGCATCTAACTTGCAGCGCTCTCTCACTGTCCTTTACAGACTCAGTAAACAGTGTTGTACCATTGACTAGGTTGTTGTTGCCATAGCAACTGTTCAGGAGTGCCAGAAAGGTGAGAATGTATTCAGGTCATTACAGAACCTTGAAAATTATCCAAGCCTTATTAAATGCTCTGGGTAACTTCTATCTGTGATTCAAGAGGAAGAAGAATATATATGCGAACACTTGGAGTAACTGGGACACACAGCAATTTCCAATTGTACACTCACCAGTCACTTTATTAGGTAGACCAGCTACATGACTTGGTAACATAATCTGGTAATCAGCAGATCTCATGGTGGCAACTCAATGCATTTGACACGTAGATATGGTTAAACTTATCATGCAACAGAATGAGGTAGAAGGAGGATTAAGGTGACTCTTCTGAACATGACATTGTGGTTTATGTGTTTTAGAAACTGTCACCACTTTAGGCTAAAATGAAATGAAAAATACTGCAATTCACACAGACTCACCAAAACTAAACAACAGAAGATTGAAAAAATGTTTCCTGGTCTGAGGAGTTTTCATGTCAGCTCCATGTTCAGATGATTGGATCATAATTTTCCATAAGTAACAGGAAGCGCAGATCTAGTCTCCCTTGTATCAATGTTTCAAGCTGTGATGTTGGGGGCATTTTCTGGACCCCTTACCAACAAGGCATTGTTTATAAAACACCACAACATACCTGAGTTTTCTTGCTGACTATCCATTCCTCCACAGTGTAGCATCTTCTGATGGAGACTTCCAGCAGGACGATGCATCATATGTCACAAAGCTCACATTGTCTCTGACTGGTTCACTAAACATGACGCTGACTTCACTGTTCTCCAGTGCCTTCCAAAGTCACCAGATCTAAACTCAATAGAATGTGGTGGAACAGGAAATCCTCAGGAAGACTTAAGGAAGTTCTGAAAAGAGAAAAGAAGTACTAGAAGGTGTACCATGTAAAATAGTTGTTGAGTGTAGTTTCTGAGTTAACTGAGCTGCTGCAGTGTCAATGTGCAACATGGCTGGAATAAAGATTAACGCTTACAACAAAACCATAAAAGAAAAAGAAACAAGAACAAGAAAGTGATAATGGTAAAGAACAACAGGGAAGTCCAGAACAAAGGATTAGGAAGATTGGGCCTCATTCATAGCTAAATTATCACTATTGACTACATGCACAATATGGCTCCGGGTTAAGTTCTGACGCCATGTGTGTGCACGAGTACTTCCAGTTTACTCATTCTTTCATTGATTTGTTCGGGCACTTTCCCTTTCGGTCAGTCCACTCGGTAAAACACATATGTATGGGGATTGCGCCCTCGCAAGACCTACCTGAAGACGTTTCTCTCAACACGCCTGCCAAGGCCCAATGAGGCTGAGGTGCAGTCCCGGGGAGCCCCGCCTCCCTAAACTATAAATGTACAGCACCGCCTCATTTCCTCAATCTCATTGCACTTCAACTCACAACCTGTGTCATGTATAGTACTTGTTGGTGATTTAACTATTAGACTGGAGGTGAGCCAGCTCCCTGCCTAGAGCGTCACCACAAGGCTTGTCACGCTTTTTCTGGTTTAGCTTGCCAGCTACCAATTTGACAATTAGCCTATTTAGCTCGCTAACTGGCTAATTGGTTAAAAAAAAAAAAAAAAACAAGACTTGTTTAGCTCACTAACAAAGCTTGTTTAGCTGAGCTAACAAATAGCTGGTTTAGTTGCTAACGGGAATTTGTTGTGAAGAATAACATGGCTTCAGGGAGAAAACCCAAAAGTCACGGCAGGTCTAGCAAAGCTAGCGGAGCCAGTGTTTCACGTACTTGCCCTAGTGCGTGTGGATTTTTTCTCTCAGAGACGGATGCTTGTCCAGTGTGTCTCGGCATGTTGCATGCGGAAGCTGCACTTGCTCACCCGGAGTCGTGTGAACACTGTCACAGACTTCGACGGTTTACTCTGGAAAGGCGTGTGACAATACGTTCTAAATTGTTGGGGTTTTCAGCAGCAGCTAGGGACTGTCTACTGTCTGAAACCATCGGTTCTCCGGAAAAAGAGGAGCAGGGAGAGAAGGTTCAAATTCAAAATGCTAACCTTGCATCAGGTAATGCAGTCAGTGTGACCAGGTGGATCTGAAAGAACACAGGCAGTTTCTGCGCTTTTCTTTTGAGGGCGCAGCGTACGAATATCGGGCTCTGCCACTGGGTCTGTCGTTCGGTCCTTGGGTGTTTACCAAATGCCTCGAGGCGGCTCTCACACCTGTAAGGAGCCGGGGCATCCGGATCCTGGATTATCTAGACGATTTATTGATACTGGCAGATTCTGCTCAGCAGGCAAAGTTTCACACGGATTTGCTGATTTTACACCTGCTCTCTCTGGGGTTTGTTATAAACCACGAGAAGAGCCAGTTTACTCCTACCCAGAACATCTGCTTTTTGGGTCTGGAGCTGGACTAAGGTTTTATGCTCGGCTATCCAAGCGGAGGATAGCGGTGTTCAACTAATGTTTGCCCCTATTTCAGCCAAATCGCATGGTGACACTTCGCTAATGCCAGTGCATTTTATTCTTCATGGCTTCCATGATTCCAGTAGTCTCGCTGGGCCTGCTAAGGCTGAGAAGTTTTCAACGTTGGTTTCTCTTAAAACAAAGACAAGTGTTGGGATACACGAGAACCATCAGGGTCTCCCTTTACACTCCTCCCGTGGAGAGACACACTTTTTCTCAACAGAGGAGCTCCACTTGTTCAGGTGACAGCGCGCGTGCTGGTTACCACATACGCATCAAAGTGGGGTTTGGGAGGGCTTTGCAAAAACGAATATGTGAATGGCGCTTGGCCAAGGAATCAGAAACAGTAGCACATCAATTTGTTGGAGCTGTTGGCGGTATTCTTTCTCTGCAATACTTTTACAGAAAAGGACTGATGTCTGGCCGACACGTTCTGGTACGATACGACAACAGCTGTGCGGTTGCCTACATAAACAAACAGGGAGGGACGCGATCTGCTCCTTTTCTCAGCCTCACACACAATATGCTGACGTGATGCAGCAGTCAACAGATCTCCCTCAGAGCCACGCACATCCCAGGGATTTCGAACCATGAAGCAGACGTTCTTTCCCGGGAAATTCCACTGGCGAGAGGTGGAGGTTACACCCGGAGGTGGTGCAGCAGATATGGGCCCGCTTCGGCCAGGCTTACATCGATCTGTTCGCCTCCAGGGAAAACGCCAGCTGCCTGCGCACCCGTGGCCACCAGCGCGCCTGTATGCTTTTCCTCCCACAGCTTTGATAAAACCCACTCTGGAGCGGGTACGTCAGAAAAAGCTGACCATGATTCTGATCGCTCCATGTTGGCCCCAAAAGGTGTGGTTTGCAGAACTGGTATCTCTGCTGGACGGAGAGCCATGGCGCCTTCCCCCGAGCATCTCCTAATGCAGGCACGGGACCAAATTTGGCACCCAAGCCCCGAGTTCTGGAATCTGTGGGTTTGGCCCCTGAAAGGGAGAATTTAGTGGCCACAGGGCTGCCAGCTAACATTATTGACACTAATCAGAGTGCCAGAGCAGCGTCCACGCAGAGCCTTTATGCCCGCAAGTGGTGAGGTTTTGAAGCCTGGTGTCGGGAGAAACATGTGGTCCCGTTCCTAGGATCACTAGTGGACATCCTGTCTTTCTTACAAGAGATGCTCGAAAAAGGACACTCTTTTTCCACCATAAAGGTCTATTTTTCAGCCATTTTAGCCTGTCACGTGGGCTGTTAAGGCAGGTCCCCCGGGTCCCACCCTCTGGTGATGAGGGTAATAAAAGGGGTCTCGCGGAAAAACCCTCCAACGAGAATGATGGTTCCCCCATGGGATCTGGCGTTGGTTTTGGAAGCATTGGGCGACGCCCCATTTGAGCCACTAGAATCACTCAGTATGGATATTCTGTCATTGTTACGCCCAAGGGAGAAACATATTTAATAAAGGACAAAGGAGATACAAAGGGTTTAATTTTAATCTTTATTTTCACCAGATCTTTCAGTGGATGATAAGCCTGATGAAACAAAAACCCCTCCCGTGGCCAAAAAACACCAAACAAAAGCGAGACCTGGTGAACCGGCCAAACTTAATAAAATGAAAGGTGAGATGACAGGCCAACCCTATACAGGGCCGTTGATGCTGTCATCCCAACCTCTACCACCCTAAACCCGAAACCAAACCACAATCTAACCTAAAAGAAAAAAGGCAAACGAAAACAGGACTACCAGATTCACCAGGCCAAACCAAGATCACTAAAGCCACGACAACACTGCCAGTTGCATGCCTGACAGCAGCCTGCAGCATCAGCGTTGCGACAGAGAGCGCTCAAGGCAACGTGCGGGTTCCAGCACAACCACGCAAGTGCCACCAAGAGAGAGAAGATCGACACACCGGTGACGTATTTATAGGCTCCAGGTATTAAAGTGAAACCTGATTGGTCAGGAGGTACAAAAAAAACCCGGACATGTACGTCAGTACATAACAGTCATACAAAACTGCTTTTCTTCTGGCTCTGTATTCAGCGAAACGACACAATTTCTTCACTGCTCTCCGCCATTTTGAAAGGTTAAATCCGACGTCTCCTCGGCAACTTGGTATCAAAATTATTTTTGAGTTCTCCAATGGAAATTACAACAAAAGAGGGTGTTCATGTGCAAATTTGACCTCGGCAAGTGGTATCCATAATTCCCATAAGCAGGCAGCAAATAGTCAGAAAACAGATATCTGCTGAACATGGAGTAAACTACACTGGGGACAGGACAGACAAATGGGAAAATCTTTTATAAATATTGTGCATATCATTAGCCATGTAACATAATGGCTAAACTGTGATATCTGTCTAACTGTAATCTCCTAATATTCCTGACTGATTGTGTATCATCCCTTGTAAAACTTCACAATATAACTTAAGTAGCTAATTATGCAATGAGCCTAACAACATGCAACAACTGAAAGCCTGTGTGTGCAACACACTCTCCTCCCTGGATTTGAGCTGTGTACAGGTAATGACTTCACAAAAGTAGAGCACTCCTTGATGGCAGAATTGTAGGTTTACTGAATTGCTGAGGACAATCAGGAGAACAAGGTAAGTAAATCACAAAGGCAGGACAAGAGAAAAGACACACCGAAGACACAGTTACACTAAGAGAGAAGGAACAGGGCCAGTATGTTACCAATATTGTGCCTACTGATATGCAGAAACAAATGACATCCTGTAAACTACCAGATGGTCAAAGACTGAACCCATTAGTGGTAAAACTCAGTTACTAATCTTTATCAGTACTTTCAAGCTCATTAGCTCTGAGATGTGGCCCCAACTGAGCCGAGGAGTGTGTGGAGGGACATCAGGACTTACTGAATCAGAGTACTCATCCTTCACATCAGCATATCTAGATTTTTTTCTTTTCTTTGTTCCTTTTATTACAGTTCCACCTGACCAGGAGAAATTTACCAGGGTCGGTTCAGTTGTAAATTTTAGACAGATATGTTAATATACAAATACTCAATGAGAAAAAGTCTGTTACAGAGCAGTGCAGCAATCATATTGCCACTCATGGAGGATTCTGACGGCTAAATGACTACACATTTGAAATGCATTTAAGTGACCAGCAGAGGAAATTCATGTATTAGCTTAATTACCTTGCTCTTAATTAATGTCTAGCTGAAAGGTCTGACTATAAGGCTCCT